>JAVJGI010000001.1:125047517-125086226 GCA_035590275.1 Ibycter americanus | reverse complement strand
TCAGGGCCAGGCAGGGCCAGAGGCTGGCAGGGCCAGGGCCAGGGCCAGGCAGGGCCAGGCAGGGCCAGAGGCTGCCAGGGCCAGGGCCAGGCAGGGCCAGAGGCTGGCAGGGCCAGGGCCAGGCAGGGCTATGCAGGGCCACAGGCTGGCAGGTCCAGGCAGGTCCAGGCAGGTCCGGAGGCTGGCACGGCCAGGGCCAGGCAGGGCTGTGCAGGGCCAGGGGCTGGCAGGGACACGCAGGGCCTGAGCGGGCACGTAGGCCGGGCGGGGCTGTGCGTGCCTGTGGGAGCAGGCCTGAGCCATGGCAGAGCAGCCCAAGGCGACCGTGGAGCAGGCTGTGGCCCTGATGCTGTGCCATTACTGGATCTGAATAGAATATACTCTATATTCTATATTTATAGACTATAAATACAAAATAATAAAAAATAAAATATAAATAGTTCAGTAGGAAGGGACCTAAACCAACCAATTAGTCTGACTGCAATACCTTGCAGTAACAAGACAGGCCAGAGTTAAACCCTGGTGCGATGAATCGTACCAAGACATTATTTTGGAGTCTGTGACTCATCCAGCATGGTCCTGAGCTCACCAGCGGGAAGCTCGGGCACAAACTGGATTATTCAGGACTGACAAACAGGGAAACTGTTCAAAATGCCCCAGGTATGGGAGACCCTAACTAGAGACAGGGCATTTTGGTGTAACTTTGATCACAAATGCATTACCACCCTTCATCCAGTACGAACAGTGATGCCTCTTTCCTTCTGTGATCTGTTGGGGGTACTTTGATTATCCTTTCCTATGATTAGTCAGATTCACTACTCTCTGATGACACTTAGCACTGATTTCTGCAGGTGTCGTGATGATGTGATGGGGCAAGGGTCCCTCTGAAGATCAGATGGTAAAATTCAATCAGTTTGTAGCCTAGTAACTAACCCTAGATTAATGCAGAGAAATGAATGATATGTCAGCTAGTCTTTATTCACAGGACAGCTACCCCCCATCATGACAAATTATAAAAAAAGCAAGGTACGACTTTTTATCTTAGTGACAAGGCAGCTCTGAGTTTCAGGCTTCTGAGAGGTTTATGAGAAATGTACAGAAATATTTCAACTTTGAAACAAGGAAGCATGAAGTATCTCTTAGAAGTTAACCACAGTTTGAAGCATATATATATTTTATTTATTCCACTGGACTGGCAATAAACAAAAACTACCTTTCTTCTGAAGGTAGAGAGCCTATGGGTCAGGTTTAGCACAAGAGCTGGGTTTTAGGCAAAGATCTGTACAGCTTTGGTGCCTTGGCTTTGCTATTGTAAACTGTCTGCTTAGCTTCATTTCAAAACACTGGGGTTTGAAATCAATCATAGTTTTCTTTTGGTTGATGCTTGTTTGCTCTACTTCTCAGCTTTTAATACTTCACGGCACTGACTCAGAAGTCTGTGCCAAGAACTGCATCACATTGATATGAACAAAACTCTTGCAAATTCAAGCTGGCCCTCAAAATCCATTAGTGCCCTAGGAAATTCGGGAGTTGGAACCGTCGCAATAGAAAGGTATAGATTTGGTTTACATATGTTGACATGAGGATCTCAGTTGCACCCGTTATGAGAGTAACCGCACTTGGTGATGAGTGAGTGGGTTCTCCAAGGGGGAATGGAAAAATCAGAAATGGACCCTGTGTGGGAGCAATACGCTAAGGTGCTGACAGCTTAATGAATAACTTGACTGTTATGACAGTAGGACACCTTGCAGTTCCAAGAGCAAATATTTGAAATCATATGCAATGCAGGAAATGTATATATGTATGTAGAGAATACATGGCTTACCCATATCACTAACAGATGGTCTATGTTTTCACTTCAGAGGTTTTCTTCTGCACAATCATGAGTTACTGGGGGTGAGAGTGAATCCATAGCTTGCAACTGATGACATAAAATGGAACAGTGTATTAAAGTCCCCTTTTTATGGTGGCCATATGGCTCAGAGGTTTTGGTAACAGCTAATTAAGATATTTGCCTGTAGGCCTCCCCTATAAACCTACCTCTTCTACTACTGCTCCAAAAGCTCTAGCCAGACTATATGGAAAAAAAAAAGGGTGGTGATTACAGGATGGTTCTTTAAGGATGTAGCTACATTAAAAAAAATCTTAAAAAAAAAAAAAAAGGAAAAAGATTCTAGTCTTCTACATTGGCATATACACTCTCCTAAAGCTTCAGTGGACTATGGAGACAAAACCTACCTTTTGTCTAAGCATTTTGCCTAGAGCAGGTTTTAAGGGTGCACTTTAAAGAAGAAAATTTTGAGGATCTGGAAATACCTGTTTCTGCCATGTATCAATTTTGGGGACCTGAAGACTCTCTGTTCCAGATTTACTTATTGTGAGCCTTTCATACACCATCATTCCCTGACACAAGTAAAGCCAGGCAGCCCTTTTTTATAGATGTACGGTACAGTTGATCCCATCAAGAGTTATTTTTCTTCTCTTTTGAGAGTGGATGGGAATTCTTGAAAACCATGGGGTTTGTGATTTTCCTAGATTATTCATGGGTGATTATTAACTTTTGGAGACAGCTCAGATTTTAAACACCATTTTTTGCTTAAAAGTAACTTATTACTATGTAAGGAAACTGTTGTGGTATTTTCATTAAGAAATTTATACTCTCTTCAGCATCCCATTTGAGAAAAGTACATTTATTTTTATTTTAGCAATTTAGGAATTAGTATTAGGAATATGGTATTTTCTCTGTTTCCAGTAAATAGGTCTTTATGAGCGCTTTGTTAACGTTATCTACAAAAAAAAAAACAAACCACAACCACCCATACCAAAGACTTTGGAAGCGGAAGACAGCTCATTATTTAAAACAACGGCAAGAATAGGCTGATTGGCAGCAGAAAAGTAAAATGATGGAACTCCTATAAAAGTCAAGGTGCTCCTACAGGCTTAGTGGGAAGAAAAGACAGTTGCTTCTTGTAAACATAATACTGAAGGAATCTAGTACTGATGCAATTGAAGTGAATAGTTTTGGGAACAGATTTTCATTATTAACTGAAATTCAGAAAAAATTCGTACTGAGTATTAATAAAGAGAATTATTGCATGAGGTTTCCTTAAGGCAAGCAGATCTTTCCATGCTCACTACTGTTTTAATTTTCTAATTGTTACACACATCTCACAATTCATCTTCTGGGAGGCAACTTTCCAATCCCACATACAGGATTTGGTAGGGCTCAGTCCTTGGGGAAAGAACAGTCCAACACAAGCATTTCATGTGAGCCTGCCAAGGTAATTGTCTCCTGCAGCTGTCAGGACTAATCACTCAATGGAAACCAGGCCCCAGCATTTGTGGTAGCCTGAGGGCAAGCAAAATATCAATTGGGCTACAAATCAAGAGTGCAGCATCCTCTTGCACCATGAATCAGTTAAATGAGACAAGCAATTCAAGTGCTAAGTCAACATGGTCTGTATAAACAGGAGTTTGGAAACTGTATTTCAGTGATTTGCTTCACGCTATTTTAAAAAGGCAGCTAAAAAAGAGAGAGCGAGCATGAATAAACTGCTTGGGTTGGACAAATTAATTTGGATAAAATAACCACAATTCTGATGTCTTCACAGAAATTCCGGCTCAATATATAATCTATTTTGGTTGGAAAACATTACCATTTTTAAAAAAAAAATCCATAGTTCATTCTTGTTCATTTAATTGCAGACCCAAAGCAGAAGTAGAACATACTAGATATCACTTGAAATCTGTTCTCCTTCATCTGCAAGCAGGCGTTGGGTATCCCCGTACCCTCGTGATCTGCAGACTAAAGAAAGTGGAATCAGCTTTGCAAAGAAGAGCCTCCTAAGCAGGCAAATCCATCCTTATGACAATAAGCTGACAGATGAAACTTGGCAATTTTGCCTGAATTTTTCCCTTCATCCCAAAGTCACGTTTAAGGATGCGATTCCAAACCAGAAGAAAGTTGCAACACAAAGCCTGGGAATTATTAATAGCAGAATGGTGATGACTATGATTGTTGTTTTGTACAGAGGCAGCAGTGAAAAATTCCCAACAGGTTCAATGGACTTTACTGGTCATAAAAGGAATAAAAGACAAGGCAAAATGGGCAATATCAAAATCAGCTGCAGTAACCTCCGCTCTAAATATCAGTGTCTCCAAGGGTGTGGGTACACATGCCCTCATCCAGACACTTTGTGGATGATTCTCGAGGCAGTGACATGGTCAGGAGGAAGAAAGCACGGGATGTGCCATGTTTACTGCCATTTTAGAGGAAATCCTTTTAGTCTGGCATAGACAGACATGGCTGAGTAGAATTTCCACTCTGAACACAGAATTGAAGGAAAAAGACCCAAATTAAAAATAATAATAATAATAAAAAAAAGCAGGCCCAAAATGATGTTATATTTGTAAATGGCTTTCTGTTTAGACTGGGATACCACTGAGCTGGGGGTAAAGTATAATGGTGGGCTGATGAGGGGTAGCTCCTGCCCAAGTCTCCTCTCACAGTCTCCATCTGAACCAAATCATTCACGTCTACCGTCTGTCTGGCATCATTGATTTTCTTTCAAGGTAAATATTTTCCTTCACTAACAGGTCCAGTAATGGGAACCCAGCCCATTTGTGCCATCTTAAGTAGGTGATATCCGTGTGTTTCTATAATATGCATTTGTAACACACATCAGTACTCAAAATGCATTCTCCTCTCACTTACACTGCTTCTGCACTGATGTAACTCCAATACCACTGCTAATCCTTTTTTGCAGTAAGGGGAGAATAAGAGTCCTAGTGTTTCTAAATATGACGCTACCAACATATTACAGACCCTTGATTGTAAGTGCTAGCTGTGTAGAGCACAGCCTTGGACACCAGTTTTGACTCATCAGATGTGGATTTAAATAATCATAACATCCACATCTCATTTGCAACCAAAGATGGAAGAGAGTTCAAAATGATGGAATAAATAAATGGGGTTTGGGAGGATGGAGGACAGGCTCAAAGTTGAGCATTAGTCTAGAATCATAATAAATTAATATTTCTGTTTGCAACAGGAATAAAAGAAAGCAAAAATATTATGGCATAGAAATGAATAAAGATATTGACTAACATAATTTTGGAATTGAATCAGTCTTTAATAGCATAGGGAAGCTTCGTACCTGACATTTTGTTGTCAGGGTGCCTACGTCTGGCTAAAACAAAAAAAGCTTTTACTATGTACTCTAAGGCGTGGGGGGGTTGGGGGTGGGGGGGTGGAGAGGGGTGTGCACGGGGGAAAAGGGTGGGGTGGAGTGTCATGCTTTTCAATGGAATTAAAAAAAAAAATAAAATAAAGTTCTTCTCTAATTTTTTTCCTTGCATTGCTCTGGCCTTTGCAGGGAGACAGTCAAATTTACCAGAATTTCTCTGAAATGCCTATATTCCACTTCCGAAAGCAAGGATTTCATGTGGAAGAGAGCATTCTGCTAATGCTTCCTATGAGGTGTGCTTGCACTCACTTCCACTGTAAAGTCAATCTGTGTGCTTTGCATCATCCGTGCAAGCAGAAATCCTATGTGAAGATAATCATTTAGGTCTTGAAAATGCAAAACTGATGCAAGGATAGCAGCCTCTGCTGTCACAGAATGGGATGGAAGAAGATGTCAAGCAAATATCTTTATCAGAAGGGAGGGGAACTTATGAGGTTATTGCTCGCAACTTGCTCAGAGTTCTGGGAAAGGGGTAAGGCTCATTAGAGCTGGATATCTGCGCCGACTTCCCGCTCCCCCTGACTGCCACTTGATTCTAGACGTGAAGAACAGACAAAAACTTATCATTGCCAGTGTCTTTAAAGATGCCCACACATGTTCCCTGCAGACCAGAGAGAGGGGAAAAAAGTCCATTTTGTCTGGACAGGTATCAGTTTTAAGCTTGTCTTATCTTAACACACCCACCAACCTCCCCATGTGGGAGCAGGACTATCACTGTACAGTGTGCAGGGTGAACTCCAGCTCTCCCTTCTGAGAACTGATAAGAAGGGATGCATGAATTGCCCTTTTCAGCCAAGCTCACGGTGTGCAGCCAATCTTTATCTCCAGTCTTAAGGAAGGAAAAGCAGAAACCAGCTAAAAGCCTTTCTTTCCCCTATTCTCTGATATTCTGTAAGTCACACTGGGAGATTAATATTGCAACCCATCCCTCCTCCTCCTCCCCCTACCCCAAAAAAATCCCTGTTGCGACTGAGCAGGCTGATAAACTTCAAAATAAAAACAGATGTGGCAGGAAGAATGATTTATGGACTCCCACACACACTTCGGTTTCTATTTAATGCCAAGGTTTGGGGCTTTTTTATTTTATTGTCCACCTAGTATTATTCAACCCATTTCTACTTCCAAACATGGGCACAAAGGGAGAACAATACCCAGACCTAGAAACCCCAGCATGAAAAGAAGAGTGAAGCACGACTGCAATGTGATGGGAACTGCTGGAGATCCAAACTGATGGCTGCAGTTCACAGATGCAGAAGAGGAGAGGGGAAAAAAAAGTTACATGGAAAGGAAGAAGGAGAAAGGAAAAAACCAAATTTCCTCCCTTCCCCTAGTGAAAAGTCAATAAAAGAAACTGCAATAAGTAAACTCTTTATTGGTCAATAAGCAGAAAGTGAATGGAACTGGGACAAGTGGAAATGGGGGCGATAAATGTAGTGAAAAATAAAATAAAATTGGAGATGTGAAGGGAAGATAAGAAATGCTCAAATGTCACCTGAAGAACAGTGAATGCCTCTGAAATGCATCCCAGGATCTTCCAGCTATTCCCAGTCAAAGGGGAAGGTGGACAGATGAAGACGTATATAAATGCACGTGTTTGGAGAAGCTTGGAGCACAAAATGAGAGCAGGGAAGGGTGGTTCAGTGGCAAAGATTCATCTTTACACCATGTATTGGGTGACTGGCAGTCTTGGGATACTTGTAGTTTGGAAGGCTTAACTTCAGATGCCTTAAATGGGAGCTGATAATACTAATTACTGATATTTGATTATTAAAATCTCTATTGAATGAGTAGGTCTGCAAAAGAGGACATGCAAATTGTCTTACTGCTGCAATGCTGCACTCAATGCCTTGTGGTAACAGAAAAAAAATCTGTTGAATTAATTTTTACTGCTTTTTCTTATTTCATATTGAGCATCCCCAAAGACACATACCTATCAGCATATAGGTAAATCACCAATAAAGTATATGTACAAAAACAGACTTTGCTGGACAACAGCCAGGAGAGGAGGTGCATGAACTTGAGGCAATTGCTTGGCATTCGTTGCTGGTATCTGCATGCTGGTTCAGATCACATGCTATCTAGATTTCTTTGCTGGCTTTCTAGCATTTCATGCCTGTTTTCACTCAAGTGTTTATTTCTATAAACAGACCTAACCTTAGAAAACAATATAATGACATCCTTCCTGGGGGAGGAGGGGGGGAGAAGTTTCCTCAAATTACTCAGGAGGGTTTCCGCTGGCTTTTTATTTTCAATAATCCAAGAAGTAAATGGCCGCTTTTGAACTCTGCCCTCTGCCCTTTTTATTTTGCAACTTGGGCAAAGATCAAGCCCAGAGTCAAAAGTGTCAGCAAAAATGGCTGTGATATGCGTGTGCTTTCCTTTATGAAAGTCCTCATGATTATGTTTACAGAATTCATTATAAACTCAGGGTCCAGATTAAAAGCAAATGTCTAAGTGTCCTGTGGGGAATTGCAGGGTTGAGGATGCAGCTTCTAAGAGATGCGTGGGATCAGTAGTGGGTTATGAGCATTACCGGGGAAGAGGGAGCAGAGTTATGCTAAAGGTGAAATGTGGACATGGGGGTCACCACGAGGACTGGAGGTGAAGGTGGGGAAGAAACAAAACAAAACAAAGCGAATTAAGAATCAGAAGGAAAAAGTACTTCACCACATTTAAAAAAAAAAAAAGTCAAAATTACAGAGGACATATCTGTTCAAAGTGGATACAAATTCTAGCAATACCCAACTATGGCAAAATCCCTGGTGAAGGAAACAAAAAAAATATCTATCCAGACATAAAATTGAAACAGTCAAAGACAGAGTTTACCAGATCATGTTGAAAATGGCAGTCTATCAAAATCTGGACTGCTAGGCTCCTTCTGAACATGTGAAAGGGGCAGTTAATAGCATGAGCTGCAGAGAAAGGCAGCATGTGCAAGCGCAGACCAGCTCCATACCTACTTATTCACCATTCATACCGCTCCATCCCCAGCTGGCCGATGAACATTGTCATCCCATCTTCTGTCGCTTACTGTGTCAAGGCCTCTGTGCCACAGACCCAAGGGATAATAAAGCCCTCGGCTAAAATAGATGGTCTAACAGTAGCGTGTCCTTTTAGATTATCAAATGGCATTTTTCATTTTGAAGAAGGATCTGGGAACACCGGAGAGGCAAATAGACTAAATGGGTCCCTTTTTTTCTGAAAGAGCTTCATGGTAATTGCTGCTGACAGGACTCCTCTATAGCGGTGAGGTCTCAGGAAGACCTGGAAACCATCTTAGAGCTGATTAACCTGAGGTGTTATCCCTGACCCCTGTCATGGCGAGACCCTCTCTACGTCCAGCATCAGTGATAGCAAAGGAGTGAATATTAGTTGATTTGGGATAGGACTGGGAGGAAGCGGATGAAAAGTAAATCGTTTTCAGTTCCTGAAACAACTCTAGATAACTTGTTCACTTTTTTTTGTTATAACCGTTTTGAGGCCATTGGTGCAACGGTTAGGAGAGTCATTCGTGACAGGGCTCAGAGAATCAGACGTTTAACTTTTACTGTGGTTAGCAGATGTCAGTGGTGAAGGTAGGGCTATCCACAGTGCTTGGAGTCCTCTAAAAGAAAACTGCTTTGGATACCCCTGCCTTCTCTGCACACAGGCAAATATGAGCCTGACACAGGGAAACTCCTGAAGAATCTCTTGGAATTGCCTTAATTACTAATCTGTCTAAGAAAAAAAAAATATTGCTGCAACACAGCATATTTACATCCTTCTGCAGAACAATCTGTAGGCACTATTAACTGGTGTGGAACTGAAATACCATCTTGCAATAGATGAGCTGGGTTTTTCTTTAAGTTGTGCTAAAATTCTCTTCCCATTTCATACAATTTAGCAACTGTAGCATAGCCTACACAGCTTTAAACATATTTGATTTCATTTAAGTAAAATGGGCAACTGTATAGCCCCAAGAGACTCTTTAATGGGTCACTCATCCATCAGGTTAGTGGGCAACAGGCTGCTTGTCCTTTGTGGATTGTTTGTACTCTTACAGCACAGCATCCCTCCAGATCTCCCGAGAGCTGCTTTGAAATGGCCAACATTTACCAAGGATATATTCAGATTTCACTTTATCCTGGCTGTCAAACTCTGTGTATTTTTCCAATGTCAAACAGATTTTAAGATGGAGGAAGGAGATAATGTGATGATAAAAAGACTTGCCCATTTTAAAGGTAGCTTTTAAAATATTATATACAGCACAGGCCAATTTACTTTTTCCCCAGAATTTCAGCTGACTGGTAATGGAACATGTATACATAGAGTGGGCCAGAAACAGACTTCCATAAAGAAAATATATGGATGCATGTCCTTACTCATGCGTGCATGTGCACATGCATGCACACAATCAGCCATGTGGTGCTGGATTTATTTTTTTTTTTTTCCTCTAAGGCATATTTTTAACTTTCTTTTCTATCAGCTTGTAAAACATGATTTTTATTCTTCCTTTAATGGCCTGGGCTAATTACTCACAATGACCTTTGACCTTCAAGTGCCTTCATTTATGGTAGCGCATTCCTTTCAACAGAAACATATTGGCTTGGTTTTACAGGGTGCTGATGTCTGGCCTGGCAGCCCAAGCCTCAACAGTCCTACCACCATCTACAGCACAGCCCAGTTTTGGGACTCAAAAGCATCATCTTTTCATAGGCCAAGTTTCTGGTCAACACTGTAAAAGTTTCACCTGAACAGAAAGACCAAGATTTGCTTTTGATATTAAGATTCTGCCACTGGAATTTATCTCGGGCAAAATTGCATAAATGAGTATACATTTGGAAAAATGTGCAGGCATGTGCAAATACCTTCGCTAAATCAGGGAATGAAGCAAAGTTTAACTGTACTGGTAGAAAGCTCCACCTGGTTTAATGCACCGAACTTCTCCGGAGGGCTGAGCACCGCAGCGCTGTACAGAGGCAGCTCTGTTAGTTCAGCTACAGAATATAGCTCTAGCAACTCTTGGTGAGTTGCACTACGGTATTTCCACTAATTAACATACCACATGGGAGACTTCCTTAGCGCTCATCTCTTCCGAGAACAGAATTCTACTCCTCAGAATATAAGAGTAAAATACAGGCAGCAAAAAAAAAAAAAATAAAATCCAGGCATATCACAAGGTTAATTCCAAAACTGTTGCTAGAATTCAGCAAGAATACTCTGTTGAAAACGTCACAAAAGAGTTCTACCAAATACATGGAAGTTACAGAAAACAAAAGATCCAAGATCCTGGCATATCTACTGCCAACATCGGCAGGATTGCATGCAAGCAAGAAATTAGGGGTGGTCTCACAGTGGGGGCAATTGGCTGTGTTTTAAAAAGATATGCCTTCCATATTAACCTCTCCCTGATCTTTGACAAATCGCTTAAAATTTGAAACTGAAGTTGCTGAACCTTCTGGCCTAAGTTCAGAAAATCATGAAAGCCCCATATTAATGCAAAATTTAAAAGCAACCCCGAATCTATTCAGAAAGATACTTAAGCACATGGCTGAATTCTTGAATAGGGAGGGAGAGCTGAAATGGATTTTCTGTCCCAGACTTTTGTATGTAAAAACTCACATTTTGTGACCAGGAGCAGTAACATTAAACATATTAAATCTACTCAAATGCTATTGCAATGATGAGAATACCTAGTTAAACAGAATATGTTGAACTAGTGCAGTGCAGAAGAGAAGTAATTCTTTGTCAATCACTGTTTACCTAAAATAGCAAAGCAAACCAAAAAAAAAATGTCTGGAAGGAGATGCACTCTATTGAGATGGATTGCTAGAGACAGAAGGGGAAGAGCCATGCAGAAAATGAATGTGTTCGTAGGTGTTTTGCAGTAGTTACATAGTTTTTGCGATAAGCCTTTAAGCTTTGGGGTTATTTTTCTTGGGTCTTTTAGATTCTTTTTTTCATCCTCAGCCTCCTCTGCACTAATACAGACTCTCAGAGAAAGACCATTTACTTGCTCTGTTGTCAACGCATCTGGACGTCTTGTCAAAACAATATAATTTTACTTTGTAACTTTTTGACACTGGTATTTATTGCACCTGTCTTTACTCATGATTTATGACTTGTCTGGTGAGTATTACTCTACAGCTCCAAGTTTACAATACCAGATAAGTGAAGCATTTGAAGTCCCGAATGGACTACAGATTTATAGATGTATATTTCTCTCCCCTCCTCCAAAAAGGGAAATTAAGATGAGCATTTTCTCCCATTTTTCTGGGTGGTAGAAATCAAGATAATCAAAAGTTCTTTGGAAAGGAGGGAAAAAAAAGAAAGAGGAGAACAGTGCTATCTACTGCTGTCTCTGTTAGGAGGAATACAGTCCAATGATCTTTGTTAGGGGAGCTTTGCAGTCCGAGGAGGGGTTTGTTTTAATTAATTGATAGCTGGCTATCTCTACAACATTTTAACACCCAGAACTATGTGTCAGTGATAGGGACAACAGCATCATGCAAGTTGTAGCGTTCGGAAGTATCCATCAGTTTGACATTCTGAATTATTTGGGTTGTAACACACTTTCTAGGATAATACTAGCTCCTACTTAACACTGAAGCCTTAAGGCCAAATATGTAACATCTAAACTTTACCTGCCTGAGTAACCTCACTGAACAAAATGGGTTTATTCACACATAATGTTAACTGTGTCTATGAAAAACTGTTGTAGAATGTGAGTCTAAATATTTGATAAAAGTAACAATCTTACCTTGTAAAAAACCCAATTTTTCTTTTCTTCTTTCATTTTAGAACGCCTAAATTTGGGACCTAAATCAACTTGACAGTACCCCTTAAATATATAGTATGCTTGAAAGGTATTTATTATTCTACTGCTGTTAAAGCGGGTCTTTCAAATTTGCCAGACTTTAAAACAAATCCGGGCTTCCTTCCTAGTCAAGGTTCTTTTCAAATCTGATCCGGTATTGCAGATGTAACACAAGACTGTTGACACAATTTGGTTGTCGTAATGTAAGTATCCTTCCAGTGTGTCTCTCATCTAAGCCAAAGCAACATGTGAATGTGTGAATGTCAGATAAAATTGTTTTGTAAACATATGGCCGCTTTCATTTGTCAAAATTTCATTAAATTATAAAGGTACTTGACAGGGTTTGCTATTGTAATTCCCTAGGGTTATATGTATCAGTGAGATTCCCTGTACTGATCCTTTGATAGAAATCGGGTGGAAATCAGGGACTGTAAGCTCTGGGGAGCTCTGGAAGGAAAACCTCAGATTTCTATTCCAAGCAATTTTCAGTTTTCAAGCGAAAAACAAAACAAGAACAAACAAAAAAAGCCCAACCCTCTTTACGAGGGATACATGGTAAACAACTGTAAGAGAAGGCAAAGAAAACCCTTGCTGACCAGGCTGTCGTCTCAGATACAGCCAGTGACTTCCCGTCACAAAGCGACGCGGGACCTGGTATCTGGAGGCAGCACGGATTGCCTCTCTTGCCCCAAACTTTGCACATTCTCGAGTGCTTTGATGAACTGCCAATGAAAATATTGGGCAGGCATCAACTGTGCGGTTACCACGGAGATCTAGTAAGCCGGGGCAGTGGGAGCACAGATTTCCATCAACAGGACTTTAACAAAAGCCTTGATTCAGTGGCAAGCTCTTAGGTTAGATGCTTCTGGGCTTTAGCAGGGTACACAGAAAATGGTGAATTTACTACCGAGCTTGCTAAGCAATTGCAAGTTGTGATTCCTTCAGGGAAGAAAGCACAGTTCTACTTTTCTTTCTGATCCAAGACTGACCTTTTTAAGTCTTCCTTGCCCTTTAAAATGAGAAGTAATGAGGCTGGCTCTGTAACAGTCAAATGTAATTCATTGCCATTTGGAGATATCTGCATTAATAGATTGTGGGGCCGTAGAATCGTGCCATCCCTTTGAATACACATTCTCATCTCACAGAAATTATTCCTTGCTGCTTTGAAAAGGCAACAAAAATACCCCACGTTGTTGTGACAGTGGGCATCTTGGAGGACAGAAAATCTGTCTGTACATAAAACTGATCAACCTTACATTTTTTACATGTAAAACTGTAACGTATTGTTATCATTAGAGCGCCTGATGGCGATTTGTGCTCGAAAGGGCTGAAATACAGAAAGTCTTGACAGAGCCAATAGAAAGAAATAACAAAATGAGGTATTTCCAAAAATCTCCTCATTTCAGCTGTTGTACACAGAACTGTGCATGGATTCATATTGAATTCTGAGGTTAATATATTCACAGCAATACTAAACTCAATGAATGCACTTTCAGATTTTTTTCAGTAACAGCCAACAAGTTTGTGGGACAATTTATTGTATATAAGCTGATGTGAATTTGTACTTGCAAGTCAGAAGTAGCTGCTAGTAGGTTTAAAAACAGAACTTAGGAATTTTGTGACTGAACATTCCTTAAAAGTGATGTGTGTAGGACTGTTGCATTTAGAAAGACTAACATCTCACTGTCTTGTAAAGCTCTAAAGGTAGAACGAAAATAGTGTTAAAATAAGAAACGATTGTTTACAGATTTCCATCTAAGTAAAAATATATTTTCAGGCACTTAGAGCAATTAAATTATACATATTGATAAACAAGCACAAATTAAGTGAAATTTTATACAAAGTTCAAATGAAACTCAGATCTTTTAAAGACCATCTTAGAATTTGTGAAACACCAAACGCTAACAATTTCTTGTGTTCTAAAAATTAAAGTACCGGTGTTCTCTCCTAGAAGCCACAAAGAGGTTGGTTTTTGGGTTCAAGTAGAGCAAAGATGAGACAAAAATACTTAGTGTCTATTCACTGTCATTCAACTGGGCAGTTAGGTGGTGGGAGACACCATCCCAGACATTCAGGAAGGAAGAACAATCGGAGGAAACAATCATTTCAAACACATGTCAAGGTTGTAATAACAACTAACAGTTGAAAGGGACAGCAAGCTTCATGCTCCAGTCCTTAGTAAGTCTCCAGCAGAGATCAGACTGTGATCTGCTATATGGACAAGTTATTCCACAGTTCTGCACCCTCTGGAAGTCCTCAATCCTCCCTTGAAGCAACTGCCAATGGAGGCTGTCAGTCAAAACTCCTGGTAGATAAGCTTTGGCTCTGGCTTACCATGTTCTTTTACATTATCACCGAGCTGGGAAAAGAATTTCAACCCAGAACGCTCATTGCATTTAAATTATTTAAATTATATGGAATTTTGCTGTTATCCTCAGTGTGACTGGACTTGATCCAGCGTATGAGGCCTGAAGGAGCTTTCAACTGGCATTAAACCAGAGCATCCAGGACACTGTCTGGAACTGGCAGTTCTGTATGCATCTGACTTGTCTGAAATGCACCTAACCAGGCTAGCCAGTTAAAAACAACTGCGTTAAGGACCTGAGAGACCAGGGTGAAATCTGTAAGGGGGAACATCATGCACAGGTCCAAGACACTTTGGTCTGGCTCTGGTTTGTTGATGAGCTGGCTCTAAACGAATTACGGTTCCATTAACACCCCCATCTTACAGGTAGACTAAATTATGTAAGCACATGGTCCTTCCATTTTTCTAGAGATAATAAGCACAAGTGAATTCTTTTTGTCAAAATTGGGAGAAAAATCACATCGCTACTCATGCTTAACCAACTCAACCAGTGCGTTGCCAAGCCCGTGACATCATCACTGGCAACGTACAAGCTTCAGATTAGAGGTAGCCTGATGACATCACCCTTCCAGCTTCTATCTAACAGATGGTTTCTGTATATTGTGTAATTTTAGATCATTATTCATGGTTTTGGTCAGTATAATTCAGGAAGTGAAAAAACTGCCAAGAAAAATTGACCTGGCACTAGTTCAAAGAGACTAAATTATTTTATTGATTAGACTCCTTAGCTTTCATTTTCCAGCAGAGCCATCATGAATCATCGATACACAATAATATCTGAGTAATTTCTGTGTGAGCTGAATTAAGTGCTCCAAAACAAGGTAAGCTTTGAAGGATTAGGCCTTCAAGCTGTTTGAAAACAAGATAGCTAAGAAGATTTGCTGGGCAGTCCTGAAAGGGGGCCAGAAGCTATTTACTGAGGCAAGTGGTTTGTTTGAACTGGATTTTTATTTATTTTCATATTATACTTGTTGACTTCATATCCGCCTTCAGCTCCGCTCAAAGGCTTGGGAGAGGCATGTTTTTCACCAACGTGAACTTGGGCCAGAAAGGAAGGACCTTCTGAGAGGCCTCACCAGGCACAGCCCCAGCACCGAGATAAAGCACCGCACGCCTGCCAGAGGGAGGGGGAAAAACACAGAGGGAAGGGGATAAGCAAAGCTGGGGAGTCTTCTAATTACAAAGGTTTACAAGAGAGTGCAGCCATGCAGAAGCCTTCGTGTAAAAATACACAGAGGGCAGCGATGAGTGAAACTCTGCATCATTTGCCTAGTATAAATCCATCTGTCAGACGCACGTATGGCGCGGAGCACATGGGTTTAGCATTGGAACATGCTTAAACTGAAAGAAGTAGATTTAGATGAGATATTAGGAAGAAATCCTCTATGAGAGTGGAGAGACACTGGCACAGGTTGCCCAGAGCAGCTGTGGGTGCCCCATCCCTGGCAGTGTCCCAGGCCAGGTTGGACAGGGCTTGGAGCCACCTGGGCTGGTGGGAGGGGGGGTCCCTGCCCGTGGCAGGGCGGTTGGGGCTCGGTGATCTTTAAGGTCCCTTCCAACCCAACCCATTCCATGATTCTATGCCGTGGTAGCGGGTTTCGTTTCTAACTGATCCACACCAGAGTGCAGGATCTAACCCAAATCAGCAGTCTTTGATCAAATCAGAAATGGGGGGCAGGGGGAAGAGGGAGCACTTGTCTGTCAAGGCACTCCAACAACACTAACTTTCAGGAAATTTCTTCCCCTGAGACAAGTCGTAAGAATGGGTGTGGGGATACTAGAATGCAGTTTCCCTGTAGTGGTTCCCTAAACATATTTCATGTTTCAAACCCGTATTATCAGCCTTAAACAGTACTGAAGCAGGACATGAGGATTTTAGGTGGGAAGAGAGATCAAATCCAGATCTCAGTGGAGCAGCTGAAAGCATCTTAGCCCCTTTCTCATTATTACTAAGAGCACAACCAAATCACCAACAAATACCTCCCAGCCTTACAGAAGGAGCATGTGAAGAAAATATTAAAATCTTGGCAGTAGTTTCCTATTATTAGCATACTGTTCCCCAGTTAGTTGTGTCTATGAAGGTGTCCTCTGCAGGAGTACTCCAGCAGTTACTGAAACCAAATGAGCTTGAAAATGGTCCAGCAGCACCAGCACCCTCCGGATGCACCCCATGGACTGTACTGACCTGCCACACCACATGCAAAGGCTTGGCACAGCAGAAGGAAGGCGGTTTTGAGACTTTCGCATTCAGAACAACAGTAAAATAAGAGATGTGGAGGGTAGCCTGGTCTTTCCCAGTTGCTCTGTGGACTGACTTGGTTCTCTGGCATTGCAGTCACCAGGATACTTGGTGCAAGCAGAGATGCTGGCCAGGATTTTGGAAAAGGAGCAAAAGCAACAATTGAAAGAATCCAAGTTCAGGTTTTAGACCTTATTCTCCCATTGTGGTACCTGAATATTGCTCCTGTGTAACTCTGATGTCCTTTGAAAATGGAAAAAAAAAAGATACAATAAATACCAGGTTTGTCATTTAGTTCCCTAGTATTTCCCTTTTCATAGAACAGAATGGACCGTTGCGTTGCAAACAAGGCACCTTAATTGGCCTATTTTCAAAATGAAATATTTAAGATGCTTACTATCAGTAGTCAAGCTCTTCTGTAAATTTGATGTATTCTTGCCTTATGTTTTTATGAACACCAACAAAACACCTTACCCTGGCCAAATATCTATTACCTTTACAATAACTACAGTTTTCATATGTCCTTGGTGAGATCATTTCATCATTTATTCTCCAGGAGAGAAATCTTCAGTTTTCTAAGAAGTTAACCTGAGTACCACATTGAAGAAAAACAGCAAAATCTGGGCTAACAACCTTTCAGTTCTCTGCTGCACATCAGAAGAAAGTACAACAGCTTCTCTACAGGCATTTTCCCTCTCTTTTCCTGTTATGTTTAAATAAAAGAGCATTAAGATTTAATTATGTAAAATGCTTTTAGCCCAGGCTCAGCAGGCATGCAGCTTTAAGACAATCACTGTTTTCAAGTATTTCTGTACAGAAAACCTACTTGTGGAAAGATGCACAAGTATTACTTTTAAATATGTTAAGTTCCACATATTACTGTACACATGAACTTCACCATGATTTTTAGAATGAAGTTCTGGAGATTATTAAATGCTATTTTACTGAATGTCCTCTTACCAAAATACTCTGGGTTACCAATTCTAAATATTTAGGGAAGACATCCTAGTTTTTAATTAAAATCTTTATGGGGAAAAAATTCTGGCCTTGCCTTTCCAGTCAGAGAAATAAAATACGGCATTTAAAGCCTGTCTCTTTCCATCCTAAAACATATGGTTTGACACCATTCTATTTTCTGAGAATATTTTACAAGTTTGGGTTTTGTTCTAATGTAAAATTAAAACAAATTTTAAAGCCTTGGGGTTGGCTGCAAAGTAGGAAGTGTTGTTCAAATGCCAAATTTAACACCTAGTTTTTGTTACTTGAGTTTCAGGTGCTGAGGTTGCAAAAGCTAGGGGAAACTCATTTTTAGAGGATTTTAAAAATTTGAGCCTCTCTTCTGTGCTTAATGCAGACACTCTGCATTTGGCATACTGCAAACAACTTGTCACCCCTAACACAGCTGTATGTGCAACCTGATGTCATCTGTGCAATCTGCTTTTGGTGGGAGACGTGTCTGTGCTGCGGACTGGGACTATAAGTGGAAGGGATATACCCTGAGCATTTTTTCAGGTGGATTGATAGATTCTGCAATACATGCAGAGAGAACATTATTTTTGACTGCAAAAAGAGCATGTCTTCCTCCAAAGCAAACAGCTACCTAACTACTGTCTTTATTCTTTCCTTCATTTTATGCTTACTTACCAACAAAGAAGCCTACTTGTAAGATAATTTTATAGTAGTGACATTACATTTTAGCAGTCTTTCCAAGCCGATGATAACCTTTTCCTAAAGCTGCTTTAGCAGAGATTATCAACCACAATAAACTGCTTTGCACTCTTATGTCCAAATAATAATACCCAAAGTCTGAACGAAAAGCCAAAATATTTTTTCCATTTTAGAAAGTCTGATCACAAAGCTCAGTTGTGTCAACAATGGTAAAATTATTCAAAATTACCTGTTCTGACCTGAGGGCCAGTTAAACTACAACATCTAACTTACTCTTCAGATGATTTTATTATCCAGGTTTTCATAAAGATTAATCATAAGAGCCATAATTCCAAGAAGATACTTCCTCTATATAAATATATCCAATTGGAAAAATATTGAAAAGACTTTCTCCAAAATTATGATTTTTATTAAGAGTATTTGTTACTGAGAATCATATTTAGCCTTCAGGTTATTTGGGGATTTTTTTTTGCCAGCTGTTCCCAAATAAAAAAAAAAATAATCCTTTCCTCCTTCCTGATTTCAGTAGCCAAATGAAAATTCAGTGTGGTGATCAAGATGTAATTCTGTTTTCTTTCAAAGCTCAATGCATTAAGTACTTTCTTCAAGCATTTCCAAACTGGATAGCATCCCTTTCTGAACATCCCACTTCAGGAAGGCGAAAAAAAAATCCCCACTGATGTTTTTCTTATCAGTTGTGTGAGGATCAGTTAGGGATTTTTGCAGTATTTAGCACACCACATGGAGGAGACAGCATGGATTTGGAGGAGGATGTCTACAGATAAGACATTTCCCTCGGCTATGTTTGCCAAACCACGTAACATGCTGATGACTATTTGCTTTATCCTGTTTCAATGTGTTTTGTCTTCATTTTCATGCTCTTAAAAGAGAAAATCATGCTTGAAAAAAAATGGGGAGAGGATATTATATATGCTTTTTATGTCCACATATTTGCTATTACTTAAGTAATCTAGCGAAGCATTGGCCAGCTGGAACAGAGGAGATGATGTTGCATAGTTCTCCAACAGTGACCCTTGAGGACTGGAACAGAGCGGTGTTACAGCCAGAAGGGAGCACTTTGTCTCCTAAATCCCTTGGAACAGGTTGGTTTTTCTTGCCAGTCTGCAATTGATTGAATCATCACAGGTCAGTGATGACTGTGGATAAATGTTTCCTTTGAAGACATCAGGCTTTAGGAAAGAGTACAATAAATTCCCACACATTGGGCTGAGTCATATTAGCAGGACTTCAAGGGTCACAGCTGGTGTGAAAGGAGCATTTGTGGGACCTCAACTGACACCACCATTTGGAGACATATGCAAAGTGCACCAGAGTCATGCTGTTCTCAAATGTTCTTCACCTGAGGCATACAAAATTGTTTCTGGAGGGTTTATTTCCCCCCAGGTTTTCCCTGTCCCCATCTATCCTTTCCCAAGGCATCAGAGCCCATGCAAACTCTATCTCAGTGTCTGAAACATTCAAGATTCAGCTTCATCTGTTGTTTAGGAGGGTCAAGGTGGAGGCTACCAGCCTTCTAACTGGACTAAAACAGGTATAATACAGGGAAGAAAAGATCAAACCTCCCCACAGAACTTCACCTTCAGCAATGTCATGATGCCTGATGAAAGGATTTGGCTATATACTGTCAACTCAGACTCAACATGCAGAATATTTTGTGCAGCATTCCTGGTGAAAACCTACTGATTTCACTAAAAATATTACAATGACCAGTGAAATATATAATCCATTAACAGTGGCTGAGGGAATATATTCCTATAAAGGAAGTTGTCATTCATGGTTGGGGAGGCACAAGGTTTGGAAGATGATTCTTCCTTTAATTTCTCTAAATTAACCCCAAAATTCAATATCAAGGCTAGCTACAGAGTAAAAAATATATATATATGAAATGTTGTTTTTCTAGACCTATTTATTTTGCTTGTTAATGGAATAAAATAGTTCCCAGCTGTGCAAAGTTCTCATTATGTTCATTACTTATAATGCACCTCAATGAGATGATTAATTCAGCACACTTGCAGGCCCTTCATTGAATGCTGTTGATTAAGCAATTATGTTAATCCACTTGTGTTTGTTTTCCCACTGCTCTGATGATGGTTGGGACCAATTTCTCTGCTGAATTATTCTATGTATATGCTCGAAGTTTTGCTAACATTTGCAAAGGCCAAATCCACAGTTCACAAACAATGTGAAGGTGAAAATTGCAGATTATTTGTCTCTGGTGTATTTTGGATCGCTCAGAAGAGTGCTGGACTTTATTTTGATTCCTTCTGTTTTGGGCCAGCTCCTGGACAGGAGCAACATAGATTTTCTGAGTCTGCTTTGAAATTGAAGGGGTAATTTCAGGCCAAGTAGAGATGAATCCTTTCATTTAATTTATGTGTTCTTGTATTGATTGTATTCAGTAGTTGATTTGATCTTTTATTTCCATGAGCCGGGTAACAAAATGGTTTTTAGAAATGTTGTACAGATGGATATGCAAGTAACCCAAATATCATGCCATTCAGAGTCAGAAACCCAGTGTTCACAGGAGAAATATGACAATCTCTCAATGTGATCAGCACCATGAAAAATGAACAGTTATTTCTCTTATTTGTTTTCCATTTAGTCTCCAATTTGATTTAAAGCAGCAGATGATTAGAGAAGGAAAGGATATTCTCCTACTTTTAGATGAAAGTATTTTTGTCAGTAACAAAAATGGAAAGGGAAACACTGCGGCAGGAGAAATATGTAATAAATTTTAACAGTCTTTGCTCAGCTTAGTTGGATAGCGCAGTGGTTCTTTAAGTATATTTGTCAGTTACCTACAAAGACATGTGATGGAAATATTTTCAAGAAGCCAGAAACATCCTGCCCCATTCAATATCCTCAGCTCTCTGGGTGTCCAAGGAACCACCAGCGATCATTTATAATAGTTGTCGTTTACCGTTCCGCCAGCTTAGCCAGCCACGATTGCCAGCTTCAGTGGAAAGGAAAGACGGATCCGAGTTATACCTCAATAGACTAAACAGTAACCCCGCAGCAGTGCCCAGCTTTAGGTTGGCCAAATCATTGGTGGATCTCATGGATAATAGACACATGAAAAATGCTAACAGACTTCCCACCCATCAGAGGAGCCAAAAACCAAAATGCAAAACGTTAACACAAGCCAAACCTGCACAAAACTACCTATCCAAGAGACCTGTGATAACTTTTGAGTTCCCTGTTTGGAAAAAGTATGGTAAAGCAGCAGCTTGTAGATGCAAAGCAGCAAGATTTAGTGATCTCCTTCCCCGAGGCTTTCTATTTTTGCCATTCTTTTCCTTAGCTTTTGTATTGCAGTGTATATATATGACAGGTCCACCAATATTTTCTGCCTATAGACCATCAATGACCACTGCTTTTATTTCAGGAGGTCCATTTCCATAGCAACAGCTCATAAAAGATACTAAATAAAGCTTAGATCTCCACAGCTCGGGTTGATATATTATATATTGGTCACTGCAGTGTGCTGACGGCTTTCCTGCAATGTGGCCTGTGTCTTTTTTATTATGTACATTCTTGGTGAGTGTTGGGGAGATTGATCCCATTCTGTTATCCAGATTTTAAAACAGATGTGTGGGAAAAACGCTGCAGCGGGTGCAGGAAAGAGGTGCAAAGAAATCCAGACACCTCGAGAAACAGCCTTTTAAAGAGACCTGTTTAGGTTTGTCAAAGAGGACTGAAGTAGCGTGATAACACTGTAAAAATACCTTCAAAAAAGGAAAGCACGAGTTGCTAAATAAGCTTAAGTCTAACAGAGAAAGATTAGTGTGATTAGCAAAGGGAACTAGTAAGGAAGTGATAAGTTCTCAAAGTCGTCTTGTCTTCAGGTCAAGAACAGACCCCTTTCTGGTAGTGATGTTCTAGCTAGATAGAGATTATTGACCTTGGTAGGAGGCTGCAGGATGAAATGTAATCTTGATGTCAAACTACACAGCTAGGTATTGCCTCCTAGATTTAAATTATATTTGTCTATCAAGAGTCACTGAGATGGGGGGAGCGGGGAGGATAATTAAAAGCTAGCCTTTTTTCCCCCCATATAAATGCATTGAGAGGAAGCATTTCTTTTTTCATAAACATTCGTGTTGGGAATTAAAGAAAATTTAAAAAAATAAATAAAAAAGCCTGAAGGACAGTTGGCAGCTATAGGAAAATCTTTAACATTACTCTAATGAAAACTTTTCTTTGTTCTTTCCAATTCCTTCAGAAAACAGCGTTATCTGGTCTTTTCTAGTAGCATCATAACTCAAAGGTAAATCACAGAACAGAATCACTTCTCTGGCATTCAATGCCTTGATTTCTTTCATCTTTCTCCCCCCACCATGAAAAGAGGATTCTATAATTGTGATTGGGCTGGGGTTTTTTGTGGGTTTAATACAACTGTTTCAAGGAACCGAAGGCACCAAGTACTTTACAAGGCAGTTAAGTACAGTGTGGAATTTGCTCTTAATATTCATCCACATGTTTTATGAATTTCCATATTTGAGTTTAAGCCTGGATTTTAAAGCCAGACTTGTTTTAATTCATTTATGTCTTAAACTCAATACCAGTTTCTATGTTCTCCTATTTTGGGAAACCTGAGTTGAATTGCTTAGCAGAGGAGAAAATGGATCAGAATTCTTTCTTCTCCCTAAAAACTGTGCTAAAATTGTGTAGCCAGCTGTTACTCTGAGACCAAGCTCCCATCAAGTTCAGCAGAAAGAGATTGCCATAATGTAACATTAGAAATCATGAAAATCCCAACGGGCATAAGAAGGTGTTGAAGGGGGGTCAAGGAGCACGATAGACATGAAAAGGCTTTTTTGCAGCTGGTTCCTTTCTCCTATCAACTGTACAAAGGCGAGGGAGAGGGAGGGCGGCAGAGAAGTGAAGCTGGATTATGAAAGGGACACGCTTTCCATCCATGTTCAGGAAACCAGTGAGACAAAAGGCACACAGCAGCAGCCACATGGCAAGGGGGCTTCAGAAAACAGGCTGCTTCCTCTGTTGGTTCCTCAGAAGCCCAAGATCCATCGCTTAGTTTGTTTTTCCAAGGAAATAATTAAAGATGTGGATGAAAAAAAAAAAATTTAACAAAAGACTGACCCTTCCTTTCCCCCCCCCCTTCCTTCTTTTTTTTTTGCCTGCCCACTTTAAGGGAAATCATTTTCATACCCCCCTTCCGCTCTCCATACACAATGACAGCCCCGACACTGGAGCAGAGATTGGTTTACATCCCAGTAGAAGGGAATACTTAAGGAAACCTTTGGCAGTATTATGGATTGAAGTGCAAGGAGATGGTTTTATCAGGAGGCTTCAAGGCTATTATTGTCCAAATAAACACTTGCCTTGCCAGACATGATCTACAGCTGCTGCACAGAGACCCTTGAATTTCATCTGAATTTCAATCTCCCTGTCCTTTTTGCCTTTCCTACTTCACTGTTTTCAGACCTGAATAGCCTACTGTACTGGATTACTTCATTTTTTCCATCTTAATAGGCTTCACTAGGCTCCGACTCCTGACTTCCTGCCCCCGGCTCTAGTCCCCACTCCATCTAGATTTAGGAAGCTTTAACACATTTGGGGTTTTTGCTTTTGTCCCAGTTGCCAGGGGACAGGATTCTCCCCCAGACTTTGCTATCATGATGCAGCACTTCACTGCTGACCAGGACTCTGCTATTTTAGCGCGGCACAAACCCATGCTGATGCACAGCTCCTCATGTGCATTAGGCGGACAAGTTGCTTGAATCAAGTAAGAAGCAGCTGAACCAAACTTCCTGCAAAAGTTGTTAAATCCTTATCATTTTCCATGTTCCTTACCCATGCTGTTCCCTAGTCTCACAAACAGACCCACAAGTGACAGAGTACAGGAGGAGGAGTTTCTGCAGCATTGCTACAGCATCAATAAAAAACACAGAGTGAAAGTTTCACTTAAAAACCATTTCAAGGGCAGAACCACAGAAGAACAGCCAGAACAAGGGTTTCTAGCGAGAATATTTCTGAAAGAAAACATATCAGCAAATTGGTCAGGAATGTAAAACTCTTTGTATAACACCATAAGAAATCCACTTCTGTTTACTGCTTTTTAATTTTTGCCCCTTTTACTGCCTCTACATCTTACTCATGGTTTAGACGCTTCCTGAGGCTTAAACATCCAAACTACACTCATGGCTTCAGACACTTTAGCATGAAACATCCTCACCACCAAAGCCACTAAAAATCCGGGTATTTCAGTACTCTCATAGTGGATTGGGTCCAGCACTTACCCGAGCATCTCCCTTTCACAACTGAGCACCAACACCTCCCAGGGACAAACTCTTTCCACGCTTTCTTGGGTGGGTGGGTTGCTTAACTGTAGTACAGAGCAGGGATGTCACCCTGAGCAGTTCCCAAGGAGGCAAAGCCCAGCAAACCCCCAGAGGACCATTTTACTGGGGTTTTCCTCTGGCGTGCAACTGCCCACACCTGGGTGCTCAGGCCCACGTGCTCATCTGGCCCTGAACCAGCTCCAGCTGTGACCAGTCTTTTCACTTAGGCACTTGGCCTGTGAGTAAAATACTTTGAGACTTGCTTGTAGCGTTGTTTGACATTCTAATTGATTTCCTTACTTTAATTACACTCTTTTTGGCAGATACGTAAGCTGTTTTCTACAATAAACACAGGAAAAGCAGCCTTCCAATAAGGGGAATCTTTCTTTGAGCCTCCTAAGAATTAGCCTAGTAGTAGCACACAGATTGATACCTGAAATGCGCTATTAATGCTGTTCTAAATTAGTTAATATCCTCATAGCAACTAGAGATGCAGGTAAAGGTCTGGTAAATTGAGCTCCCACATTTTAACCCCTATCAAAAATTCAGGAATATTTATTTCTAGTATTTAATCTTGAGAGCTACCAGGCTTGAACTGCAAATCTTGTGTCCATAGTCCAGGACTTCTGAACTTTGTCCCTAAACTCACTATCTTTTTTTTAACTCTGCGTACTAATCTGAGTGTTTTCCTTCTCCCACCAAAAGGGTTCAGACCCGTGGCCTTGCTAGAGAAGTATAAATAAAGAAGAGCTGAACCACTGGGTTCAAGATCTTCAGACTTCAGTTTAGAGAATGGGTAACACATCCTTTTCTTGCCCAACTTAGAAACTGTTAGTAAAACCTCATCTCTCACTCTTACGCACACATACAAAGACAGGATATTTTATGTACTGTTATTACAAGTAACATTTGGGAGAGCAACTATGTGGCTTATGGCAAAGAAGCCAAACTTTAAAGGAGAATTGGGTTGTATCCAGTACTGGTATCCAAATTGTTCACGTGCGGTGAAGAGTTAATAAACTGGGTTTTCTCTGCATTTCCAGCTATAAAACTTCTTTCTGAGTTTTTCAAAAGCAAATTTTGTATCCCCAGTACACCTCTGGACCTGCAGTGGTTTTGGTAGCTCCTCCATTAGGATGCAGATAGGGGGTTTGCATGGGGATAGTCCATAGAGACATCCTTGGATGGTCAGCGCTTGGGCTACAGTACAGCTCACTGCTGCAGGAGGCAGGCAGACTCTCTGAGTGTGCAGATTTTGTTTGTTTTTTATACCTGAAAAGCAAGACTTCATAAGTTTTGCCTTTCAAGCCTTAATCTTTAAGTTCCTCGCTTCCTACCACCTACTCAAAAACTGAATGCAACATTTCTAAACCACTTCAACTTGATATACCCCATTTAGCTTGCTAAATCTAAAGCAGCCTTTCACAGTTCTCCTGGTGATGGGCATCAGCATTAAATGTAGCATGTGGGAGCCCCTTGCTTTGAATTTCCTTGGGGCATAGACAAGCCATGTTGTTCCTACACCTTGATGAAATGATGAGACAAGAAGGAACCTTGTCTAACTTTGCCGACTTTGGGTCTGGGCTTCAAAAGCTGCTGTCAGCCAGGAAGGGGTAGATGTTTAAGCCATTAAAATTTTCTCCTTGATTGGTCTGGAAAAATAGAGAGCCTTCCTTTCATGCTAGCAAATGCAATATACATATGCAAAATAAATACCAGTTTAGTTTCTTTCTACACTGCACTATACTACAAATAAACAGACCTATCCTTCATGGACACACCAGCAGGATTCCTCCAAATGTAGCACGACTTGCAGAACTGTAGGACAGTTGTTACAGTCCTTGATTATGTCGTCAGCACATATCTATCTGTTTTCCCATGAAATTGAAGTAATTACTGGCTTAACGCATGCCTGTAGTTGAACCATGATCCTACAGATATGATAATAAAATGGTCAGGATTTTTTATATGTGTTTGTTGCCATTTTTAAAAAATATATTCCTGAGATTCAACCATGTGCATGACTTTTATGTCAGTTTGTAAGAGGTCAGTTTTCAGTCTTTCTATTTAAAAAAATGATTCAGAGCACTACAATCCAAGACAAATGCATCTAATCAACTTCCCACCAGAAATGCTATCTATTTGGTTTTTTTGCAGGTCCCTCTGTTAGGGAGTCATTAGTCATTCATCTTTGCTTGTTTTTGGCAAGTACCCATAGCAGGATGCTCCTTATTATAAATATTAATTCCATTAACTATTGGTTTCCAATAAAATAAGGGAAGATTCTGAAAAGGTTTTTGTTCCTATTATGGTTTCTCAGTCTCTTTGAAATAATCTCAGTATAGGGCTGAAGCAGGGTACAGTTTCTCATTTCAACATTGCTTAGGTAGATACTTTCATCACTACATCTTTTGTTGTATCATCTTGACTCTTTCTCACTCCATTTCGGGAGCACTACCATCTTGAAAACATCAGATTTGACCCGAAACCAACAGTAAACTACATCTGATAACAAGTCTCCATGTACCTGTGTGGTCTGATGTCAGAGAAATAGCTTAGAAATGGGAAATCAGATGAAATTACATGATTCTTATCTTTTTTCCCCTATAGAGGGCATGAGCTGCTGATTTAGAAGTTGCTTGAAGTGAAGGGAAACTGGAAAAAAAAGATTTTTCACTAGGTTTTCAGGACTTGTAGCAAATATTAGCAAGGGGCCCTAACATAGTTATTAGCTATGCAAGACTATTGTTTATTTTTACACAGGAACTAAAGGAGAAAGTATCTGTGCTTATTTTTCTTTACTTAGCTAAAGAAATTGTATAGCTTTTTGAAAGGGTTAAATAATTTCCTCCTTTCCTGCACTCCTAAGGCTTCTCTTGCATATGTGTGTGTGTGCATGCGTGCGTGAGGTTCCCCACTAACCACAGCTCTGTTTTCGAAAAGGAAATTAAAATGAAATACATCAGGCATGCTGGGACTTCACACTTCAGAGAGTTATAAAGCAGCATCGCCTCTTTAAATTGATTGTCACTTTAACTGCCTACAGCTACTCTTCAGGAAGGGAGCTTCAGGTTTTACTGTTCTTAATGGGACAATATCTCCCTTCCAATGACTTAATTTAGGTTGTGCTGAAACCCCTGTTAAAAGCAGGACCGTTAATATTTCATTGAAAATGCCTATGATGTCAGGGGTAGCAATGGCAAGTTACCTGTCAATCTGCAGGAAAACCATCCTCTTCCCCTGGGGATGTGCTGGCATCCCACAGTAGGATGGGGAAAAGCGCATGAAGAATTCCATGTGCTGCTCAGCGCTGAGCCCCTTTGTCTTTTCGGGGTCTGCAACTTCTCTTGCGGTGTCATCGTTTGTGCTTGCACAGTCATTGCTTTCATGATAACAAGCTGATGAAAGAGCCGGTAACTCACATGCTGTGAATATTACAAATTAAAATGTTTATTGGCCAGAGAGGACATGCAAGCAGGGAATTAAGACAAGCTCATTTCTGCAGTGCTCATTTCTGGATCCTCCCGGAATGCAGGAGAGCAACGGGCAGGGCAATATGAAGACCTGTAATGAAGAAGCAGCGGTAGCTTTAACAGATAAATAGCTACAGTCTTACAGTTATACCTTAAATTGGAATGTGTGTGAACATTGTACAGCACATCTTCAACCAGTGCAAGCTTTGGTACTTCCTTGATTGCAAACTCTAAGGAGTTTTGACATCATACAGCATGAGAGGTGGTGTTTCCAGGATTTATCTTTAAAATCAGGGGACTTTCCTGGGCAGAGGGAGAAATCTTATTATGAGCTTAGCCAATTGAACTATTTGTTTCTCCACCACAAAAAAAAAAAAAAAAAAAAAAAAAAAAAAAAAAAAAAAGGGAAATAGTAAAAAAACCCAAAAAGACATGTTTGATGATTGGGTTCCACAGGGCACAGGGCTGTGGCACTGAAATACCAGGCAGCCAACCTGGTAAGCTGCAGGCTGCAGCAATAGCGACAGGAACCTGAAGCAAGCTGGGAAACCAAGGCTCCCATCTGTGTGCCCCAGGAATACTATCTCTGAAAGATCCCACCTTACGCATAGCAAAATGGAAAAAAAAATTGAACCTAAAAAATACCCATTAATAAATTTATAAATGTTGATGAAATGCAGTCAGGAGCCAGATGCGGGTGGGAGGCAGTGCCAGGAGCACAGCCCCTGGAGCGCCGGAGCCGCTGGCTGAAGGGCAGACGCAGAGCAACAACGAGCACATTGTCCTGTCGCAGACGAGGGATGGGATGCTCCTCACACAGGACCACGTAGCCTGCTACCATTAGAGTGAAATATTACTATTTTGAAATATCTTGTTGAATGTTAGATGCTTTAGGGACTGCTGAAACCCTAAGGACTCAAAGTTACACCCGGCAGTTAGCGTTTTATTATTATGGAAGGATATTTTCCAATTTTGAAGTTGTCAGCATTCATTTCTCTTTGCGGGTTTGACATACACATCATCTTAGGAATTTATTTGACTGACAAATGCTATCCGACCCAAACTAAGCCATGCACATAGATCTTGCTGATGATGAGGCTGTGAGTAACTTGCAATGCTGCCAGATAAGAATTGCATATTAAAATTGAATGAGTAAAGTACCTTTCAAAGAAAGTTGAAGCGAGCATTCACTGTATTTCAACACAAAATATTTGGTCCCTCAAAACTTGTTTCTACTGTTATTAAGTCTAACTTTGGGGCCAAAACTTGTGTTCATTACAGTATCAAACATAAATCAATCAGAAAGCTCCCCTTTTCATGGTAATATCTACATTTTTTTATAGATATGGCTATTAGTCATCATCAGGCTTGCATTTCCTTAATGTTGATATATCAAACCACATCCAAATAGGAATATTGAAAAAAGGTATTTTTAAATTTTAGAAGCAAAGGCTTTAAGTGATAATTTGTGGGTTGGATGAGGGGTAATATATTGACAGAGAAAGGCGGCAATATTGCAAGCTTTATTATTCTAAAATCTCATTTCAAAATTTGGGAACACGGTTCTAGTTTATGAGTACAGGGCAGAGGGTAGCTAGTTAAAAAACAGCATTAATATAAATCATAGCTATTACAGAAATCGAAAGCAGGTTATGTTCAAGGTATTTCTAAGCCTCTGGCTTTAGAGAAATAGGAAATGGCATATATGTATACACACACGCGCACAGATCCCAGAAGAAAAATACAGTGTCCACTTAAGTGTCAAGGAAGAACAGTGAATACATTTTGATACACTGCAAAAGTGAAAGTTGTGTGGCAAAGCCATTTGAAAGGAAGCTGAGGCTCTCATGCTACTTAATTTCCCTGGTCATTCCCCACTTCTCTTCCCACGTAATCTGCTAAGAAATCAAACTCCAAGAGGCTGTTACCAGCACAGTGCTGGAGTACAATAGTGTATATGGCACTTTGCCCTTCCCAGGGACTCCTGCAGTGGAAATCTCAGCACTCGGTATATGGCCTGCCAGCAAAATGAGATGAAGATTGACCAGAGAAACCTCTTAGAATAATGGGATAAGTGGAAAGGGTCTATCCAAACAGGAAACACTTGTTTTCCACTTGTGTGGCTTCTCTTCGTGTCCATCGCTCACACACTCCAAAGCATGTTTACCTGCAGTTCTGGAGCTTCCAGCTCTCCTCTGCTCAGTGCCTGCTCTCCGGGTCATTACTGGGCAGATGCTGCTGCCTCTTTTCCCACCACTTGCCTCGGGAAGGGTCGCTAATGCACCTTCTGGCAAGTTTGTTGTGCTGGAGCAGGAAGGATGGGATTCAGCACGCTTTTTTGGGAATACATCGTAAAAATCAGAACTAGACTTCAGTACTTCAACACTTGCAATGTGGTGTATCTGGAGTTGGCAGCATGTTTATGTGATTGTGAACAGACATATATATATATACCTTATGCTTATAAGTGTATATATATGTGGTTATGTATGTGAGCATATTTCCTTTTCTCCCTGCTGAAATCAGCAAAAAAAACCCATCAGCATTACCTTTTACCTGAAAGAAAATACCTGTTTCTCATGGCAGGAAAGGAAGCTTCGAAGTTTGAAAGCATGACAGAAATACGTGAAAACAAAAAACCTAGAAGGTGCATCAGAACTATCCTAGTGGTTTTTTATTTAAATCGAACAGGCTACCAAATGACTTCTGAAAGCAATCTCATGAGCGAGGGGATTCATCCTCCTGACTTTGGAACCTTTCCATAGTCAAATACTGGATTTAAATTTGAAACTTCTGGTAGTCCCCAGTTTCATGGCCCCTTAAGTTTTAATTCTAGGCAAGCGAGGTGCTGTACTGAGTGTGCTTCGCTCGGGGTCTGCTCTGACAGCCTGAGCCAACAGCGCTGCAGAGGCGATGCCCTCTGAAGCCTTCATCGACTTCTGAAGATACCGTGTCTTTGGGCTGCAGGGGAGCAGCGAATAACGAAGGGTCCAGAGATACCAGTGACAAAAACGATGGTTCTCCATAGGCATCTGATTTTGCTGTAAACTGTCCTCCGACCTCTCCTTCAAAAAAGAGAAGTAGAATACATCCGTAGCATTTTTTTAATGCTACTCTCCATTCTGCGTTATTGCAGAAAAGTAATTAAAATCCTAGCTGCTGACTCTTTCCCCTGGGATCAAATTTTTACTGGAAACGAAAAGGAAAGGTGGTTGAACTGTGGAAACATTTACCAGCTGCAGGTATAATACTGTGTCTGTTGTCAGAGTGAACATTTCATTGGTTTATTTCTGGAGGATTATTTAGAGGGTTGTGGTCTTACGTCCAGGTCTCAAGAAAAAAAAATACAGCCTATGAGGTGTGCCTTCTTTCTGCAGAATAGTGATTTGTTATGTGTTTGTCTGAGTTAAATATAGCAGCCAGTCATTCTGCACAGTCCGATATTTTATCCTGCTAACTTTTAAAAAAGAAAAAAAAAATAATATTCTTGTTTGGATAGATGAAAAAGTCAGCAGAAAAGCCACAGTTCCTAGGTTTGTTTCTAAGCTGGTTCAGGTGCTTAGTGTTGTAAAATTCAATCACCAGTCGATATGATCAGACAGTTTCAGCCGTATTTCGATGCTCGCTGTTCACTCTTTTGTTGCCAGTGATGACTCCGGCCCCAGTGAGGTGCCCAGCTTCGGAAGTGACCTCTGTTACCTCTTGGGTTCAGTCACTTGAACCTGGGAGAAGTTGCACGGTGGCAGCGGGCGGCTCCACGTAGTGTCTGGCCACGATCGATACCCGATGCCATGGGAAGGATGTGAAAGCAGCACCGGCACATGGCGGGGGCTCGCCAGCACAGTCGCTGTCTGCAGCGCCGAGGTGGTGGCTGTGTGTGACTGGTCTGTGCCTCCGAGGTGACCTGGAGGCCACCGCAGAGAGGGATTAAAGCTTTAAGGGGAAAGAACAGTCGTGTCTCATCGAACCCACCTTGATTTCATGGGTGGGTGGAGAAAAATGTGGATGACCCAACTAATATTTGCTTGTCCTCACTGACGGTCCTGTGTCACACCACTGGGGCTGCTGCTTGAAGCTGACGGCTGTGGGCATCCTGCAGAGTTCCTGGGTCAGGATGAAAGAAATAATAGAAGTGTTATACTGCATTGGTCATTGAACAAGTTTGGAGGATGAAGCAACTTAACAAGTTATGTAGATAGTGCTTTCTTGTATTTAACAAAGTTGGGATAATTTCCTTAGACACCTTTTCTTTCATTCTTGAACACAGATTCAGTTTTCTACAGCTATGAGTAGCTGCTGCTACTGCAGGAGGCTCCAGTTGTGATTACAAGCTTCACTGGGAAATACCAGCTTAATAGCAGTATCTCTGAATGACATCCAGCAGAGATATTTATTTTTCCTCAACAAGATTTATTTGGCTCCCATCCAGGGCTCAGCCTTTTCCCTGTACTCCTTGAATTTTCCTGGAGTTGCCCACTTTTCTTGACTGCCTGCATTCACAGCTCTGGCTTGAGCAGCCCGCAGCCAAGTATGTCTCTCTGCACAAAGTGGCCTGCCATTCATTTCTTATCATTTTGCTTAAGGAACTATGTCTTGTATCATTTCATACCCTCAGTATGCCACATATACTGGAATACTGAGTTTTCTTCTTGGATATAATTTCTGCTATCATCCTTTACATTCTCGTTACAGCCTGTAATGGGATAAAGACACATATAGAAAAATACTGCTGACTTTGGGCATGAGACTATTTACTTAAGCTAGCTGAGTTACATATTTTGGTTTAATAATTACAACCTTCTCCTCTTGCATCAATTTAGTGAACCCTACTATTTTCTCCCAATGAAGCCCAAAAAAGTATTTACACAGTTCAGTCCTCCTTAGGCTAAACACTGATGTGATACTGCAATAATGAGAATCAGTGCAAAGATCACTGATTGATATTTTTTTTTTTAATGATCTTTGAATGAAGACTATACAGAGAAGACCATGAGACACTGTCTGTAGGCTGGGAAGAAGAAGCAAGGGAAGGAGCGAGATGTTTCCTGTCTTTAAGGTGCAGAAGTGTACCTCAGCTCACTTCTGTTAAGTGGAAATGACACTGAATGGAGCAATAAGTGAATCTAAAATATTTTATTGGATGTGAGTAGAAGCTAGAAATGCATTTGTATCTGTGTAAAGATGCAATACCATCGAGGGAGAGCTTCTGGGCAGAACTGGCACCCACTGTGGTTAGCTGAAGGTGAATGTGCTGTTTCCTCTGTGACTCCTCTAGGGAATCACATCACACGGAAAGATAAATAGCATTTAGGACAGGACAGAGGCTACGCTGAACCCAGGAGGATCTCCAGAAAAAGCTTTTCTGGAAGCAGATAACCTTAGAGCAAACAGGTAGACTTCACCAACACCACCAAAGCCCTTGGTACTACTGATAGCTTTAGTGAAGATATTATTTTCTCATAGCTGAGAAAAGAATTTGGTTCTATTTGTCAGATTTCTCTGGAATAAGGAGGATAAGAGTTTCGTGGCATCTGCAATTTTCCTTCTGGTTCCAGACAGATGTGGCAATGGAAAAGGAACAGGGGGAAAAAAAAGGTTATCTGAATGTGGCCTGTTAGGTGTGATATCTACACCAAGGGAACTATTTTTGTTGTTTTACACTTTTAGCACCAGTTTTCCTTTCCCTACTTAGATCAAGAAGGGCCACATTATGAGCCTGGTGTTGTTTATGATAATGGTATTCTGTCTACCTAAGTCAAGTTTGAGTAAGTTTTTCTATCTTTATCATTTATGATTTGAAGTTGTGCTGGATCGGTTGCTTAATTCAGGGGAAAGTACCATAAGTAGGAACATACTTTGGTTTGCAGTTTATTTTTCTCTGCTTTCTCTTCCCTAATTCAAACAAACCAACATTTTCTTTGATTGGTGCTACTAAATCGAAGGATGGCATTTCTCTGGAGTCTCCCTGCTACTCCTGGTGGGTTGGATGTGGGTTGTTATGATAAACATAATGAGATGCTGGAAATAGCTGGAGTGATACCACGTGTGGGCTACTTATTTCTTCATCAGGCTTGTTAAATAAACAAGGCATCAAGGCTGAAAAGTGAAAATTTAATTATCTGTTCATTTCTGAAGCTGCTATTGAATCATGAACTGTGAAAATGGGGGAAAAGATCATACAATTTAATTTCAAAATGCAGTGTATTAGTTTTGGAAAAAGAATCTACTGATGTGGCTTGAAGGTAGCAGTGTGTGAATCAGGAGATATCCTGGCTTAATGCTATTCTAAAATCTACGTTCCAAAACACAATTATGGCACTTTCCTCTTTCACTTGCTAGTAGTTTTCCATAGGTTATGTCTTGTTCCATTGGGGAATAGTCTGTGCTGTTGAGGGCAATCCATGGCTTGAACTTCTCACGATGGACTGCAGCTCTGAAGAAGGCTGTTACGTACCCATCCCTCTGGAAGTCCTGATGGTGCTTAAATGAGATTATTTAAGCCTTTTGATTATATGTGTTGATGTTAATAGTCACCAGTTGCTGGTGGTAAAACTGTTAAATTAGTAGAAGTACCTTCCAGAGATAAAACTTTTTAAAAAAAAAAAAAAAACAACTTTTACTGAGCCTATAAAGCTGGTGAGGTCATTCCTGAATCTCTTAACCAGGGAATAGACATGCATTCACATGCTGCTCTATGTGCTGCTCGGAAATAATAATCCCGTATAAGCATGGTCATCTGACACCAGGTACAATAAAAATAGTGGTTTACATTAAGTCACAGATACATATTCTTTATGTGGGTTTTTTTCTTTAAATTAGATCACTTATCAATGCCACTTTTCGATGACATCATTAACAAAACCTCTAGAGAAGACTACAGAATTAATGCCATGTATCTTTATGGAGTGCCAAGTCCAGAGTTAAAGCAAGAAATGAGTCAATTAAATATTTCAGCACAATTTTTCCATTGCCTCTCATTAACGCTCAGTCGCAAGAAGAGGGCTTTTTAACCCACCTTCTGCCCAGTCCGTTAAAGGATGTGTCAGAAGCTCACCTCATACATGGGCGAGGACAGCAAGAACCTTGCATCTCTGGATGCTTTTCCTCTGGTGCAGTCTTACCGTGATGCCTGACTTCTCCAGACAGAGCTGTACTCCCTACTGTCTCTCCAGGCTGCTGTGTGAGCTAGTTCCCTGATGTTTGCTGGTTGTAGGGTTGGGTGTCCAGCTTGTGGGTCAAAACTAATCACTGACCAGGTGTAAAATACAATCTGTGTAATTCAGATTGACAGGGCATCAGCGGAGTGAGTAAAACTCTTCCTGCAGCGTTGGTGTCTGCTATTTCCTTTTGCTGCAATGCCATAGCGATCAGAAACATTCATGTTTTTTATTCTACCCTACAAAAATTGAATTAGTTGGGGAGGAGGGGAAAGCGCTTCATATTTAGGAGCTTTTTCCCCCTCTTCTGTGGTAAGCATTTACATTTATATATGCATATACATGCACGCACATATACTATAAACATATAAATATATATTGTTTTTGCCCAGCTCTTAAAAATGTTCTACATCTGGTGCATGAAGCCACATTTACCACTAGCTGGAGAGAAAACATATTAATATGAAATCAAATATTTGGCTTGTTGAATGCAAGATGTAATTACATTCAGTTGAACACACTTACACCCGGGAAAGAAACCATACTTATGGGAAAAAAATAATTTTCAAAGGTGTTTTCATGTCTATCCTGGGAGAGAGAAAAAGTGGGGGTGACTTTGCCCTAACTATAATAATCTGCTTCTTTTTAAAAAATATATCTGAAATTTTTTATGCCACAGCTCAAATCCTATAATTATAAAGTAGCCCTTGCAAAGAAGTTTTTCACTTAATTAGTACATGTTGGGTTCATGGAGCAACTTTTTCACTAAGGATTTAAAAAACTTTTTAGAGAAAACATCCAAAAATAGAGGACTAAAGATTTTGGCTGCTGTCTGATCCCTGACAGACCCCACCTCTCGACTTGGATTTGTTCATAAACAATTTTAGCCACCTTCCAGACGTGTAAGATGAACCTTGCTAAGGACAGGGCGGTGGTTCTTTCCCGGGAGAGCCGTCACGGTAATGGATGCACGGACAAGAGGCATAGGAGCTGCTACAACGCACAGCCCATGAAACGAGAACTCAGTCAAAGAGTGTATGGAACAAGTTTGTTCCAAATAAATTTGGTAAAAAACAGTCGTTAATGTTTTTCTGGGAGCCCAGTCTAAAATACTGTTTAGGCACATGCTTTAGTATAAGCAGTCTTGTAGTTTGTTTAATATTGATAGTTTCCCTCTTTCCAAATACTAAGCACACGCTTAATTACTTTCCTGGACTGAAGCCTGAAATAGGTGAAATGAAATATGGCAGTGAAAGCAGACATTTGCCTTTCTAGGTAGATTAATCACTCCATGATGCCTTCCCTTAGTCCTCAATGTTTCAGTTTGATTTCTGGCTGTAATAATCTTTGATATCAGACAAAGGCAGGAAAGGTTTTTATTTTCAAACATTTTTGGCCAAATTTTGCCACCTTAAAAGCTACAACTGCATCCCTAATGTAACCGTGTTCAAAGCAAAGATTTTAATCAGGTCTAAATTTGTCCCTGAAGATTCAGATGAGTTTCAAACAAGCCTTAGAGATGGTGTAACTCAATCTTTTGCAAAACGAAAAATCTACTACATTTTTTTTTTTCCAACTGGTTTTCTTCTAGCCTAAATAAATGACTGGACTTCAAGAATTACCCTGTTATTGTTTGCATGTCTGATAAGCCCTGGTGGAAGCTCCAGGGTTCCAATAGAAGAGGAAATAGTGCCTGGAAGTTGTCAGTGATTCTTAACTTCTTTTGTTTGTTTTACAGGCAAACTCACTTAAAACAAGTCCTAAAATTGGATGAGGCTGCCTCTCTGTTTGTGCACACCTAATTTAAGTGTTGTTTTATGAGAGTGTATAATATTCAGAAATATAGCAGGACAAAAGTTAGTATTATCTTCACTGGTGGGTGCCACTGATTGACTATTAGCCAGTCTCCAATGCTGGAAATAATTGCTTGTCTAATTGCAAGTGGGCCAGAGGAACCTCATCTCCATTTTTCCCTCTCATCACACTGCAGTGTGGATCTTTCGTCAAAAAGCAGAGCTTTCGAGACTTCCTTTGGACACGTCCCCTTCTCTGAGCACAGCAATTTCTGCAACACAAAGTAAAATTCAGCCTTAAAGTAACATCCTGGATCCGTTTCTTTTGGAGTAGTCTGTTTTTTCTTCCCTGCAAGTTAAATGGGATGTTCAAAGCCTTGGAAGAAGGACTAAAATAATCAGCAATTTATCTGACAGCTGAGAGGACGCTTTTGTAGCTGTCAGTCAACTTCTGGAAAGCCACAGACTGTAAGACTGAGGTCATGTGCAAAATGAGGCACATGTGTGCAAAGTGCACCGTCCCGAGGAGTTTTCAAAATGTCAGCATTGCCAAATGCACTCAATATTCAGTCTTCATAAATAAGCTGCAGTTCCTAACTTGTTTTAGGTTTCCTAGCAGCTCAAACAACTCCTAGACCATTTCATAAATGACAATCGCATAAACTTCCATGGCCTTTTTGTTTAGGGTTCTCAAAAACGTTTGATGCATGCTAATTATCTACATTTCCAATCACCACTGAGAGCAAAGGACTATTATCCTTGTCCAGGGATGGAGATAGGATCTGTACGGCTGTTTTTATGGCTCTACCTGTGTGACTTCGAGGTCCATCTTTTTTCTAGCATTTCAGAGGGATAAGGGAGATGCAGCCTGGGTAGAGCTGGAAACTGTGACAGCTGGTAGATTTATTTCTTCTCACTTTTGGTTTGTGGAAGTTATTTTCAGGGCTAATTCTGAATTTCAGGACTAAAAGGGAAATGTTCTATTTTTATGGGTTCAAACCAAAGCACTGAAGTTTGGTGTAGTTGCTGCAAACTTGGCTTATTTTGGAGTGGATATTGAAGCGAGGTATTTCAATGTAGCTGAAACAAAGCTCATCCCTCCTTGCCCCTGCCAATCATTCCATTCTCCAGATTAGTAGCTGGCAGGGAAAATTCTGGATTCTTCTTTCCAAAACAGCATAAAAATGAAAAGAAATGCTGAAACTTTCCAGGCTCTAGGAAAATCAGGTCCATCCTGGGAGCGGTCCTGCTCTGCACCCTGTGGTCAGGTCAGCGCTCAGGTCCCTGCTGAGGTTGCACGCAGCTGTGGAGGAGCCAGAATGGTCAAGGCTTAACCCTGCCCTGGGGATTTCTCCTTGCTGTACCAGTCTGTACCCAGGCTGGGAAGCTCCAAGTCCCCAGCCGTGTCCCCAGGGTGCCCCTGACCTTGCTGAATCACTCGGGGGAGTTGCATTGCTGCTCGTCCAGGATCCCACCATGCCCCATGGCTCAGCAACCGCAGGAACTGAAGGTTTCTCTTCATACAAATAAAGCAGCCTAAGTGGGACCTAGAGGAGGAAGACTTTAGCCTTGACATGTCATTCACCTGCAGGCTTTTGGTACTAAAATAAGCCACAGCTTTTTTTTCTTTTTTTTTTTTTTTTTTCTGT
>JAVJGI010000001.1:124931805-125047417 GCA_035590275.1 Ibycter americanus | reverse complement strand
TTTTTTTTTTTTTTTTTTTTTTTTTTTTGTCTATTTGCTGGGGTTTTTTTCCATTTGGCAAACTGAAGGTGGTTCCCTTCACTTGCCAGTGTTTGCTAAGATCAGTCCCATCTTGCAATTTTTTTTTTTGTTTTCTTTGCATCCTGTTGCTTTTGATATTGAGCCAAGTTCTCCACTAAAGCAACCCGAGTCTATGCCCCCAGTCCCACTGAGCTGGCCCTGCTGCATCCCTGTGCAGAGCCCAGAGACGCAGCCCTCGGTCTCGTAGTCTGCCCAGATTTTATTTTAAAACAGAACTGTCTGAGACAGCATTGGAAAATACCAAAATCCCATGGAGGACTTGTTTAAAAACCCTGCAAAAATAATTGCAGCTTATTGAAAAACACTAAAAAGTGGTTTCAAAAGTGCATATGCATGCTTGGAGTTTGGGCAGTCTGTAATCAAGCAAAGATTCAATGAAATTTTACCTCAGACTAATATATTTTGTCAACTTTTTTATTTTTTAAGCTGCGTCTGTGGCTATTCCCCACTGTCCAAAATACGTTGCATCCTTCTTCATCACGGTGATGGTTACTGAAAGGTACATGGCACAGCCCTGCGGCTCCTGCCGCGGCCGGCGAGGCAGCCTGGCCTTGTAGCCGAGTTTTTCTGTGGCAACACATTCCTCGTCATTTGCAGTCGTATTTATTATGTGTTATAGAACATTTCCAGCTTAGACGCAGCGGGCATGGGAGGAACCCACAGGTTTTGTGTTGGTGTTAGGAGAGGGAATCTCCTCACCTGGATTTTCAGGCCACAACATTTCACACTCTCGGGCCTGTAATGAGGTCAGTAAGTTGTGTTTAGCCAACATCTGCCAGCCAAACGGGGCTTCAATTAGGTCAGAGGCTTCAGGAGAGGGAGAATCCACCCGTTCCTCAGGTCCTTCCTATAAAAAGTCAATTCTTCTCCCTGCTGAAAATGGGATGCCTTACTTGTATCTTCATTTTGGCTTTAGTTAGCTGGTTTTACGCCTTTCTTCAGTAGACTGGAAAGCCTCCCTCACCAGCTATTGTGTTCCCTTTATGTATGATGGCAGCACAAGTGTGCTTTCCCGCATTTTAATCTAGTTTTAATTTAAAATTTAAAATTTAAAAGCTAGTTTTAATCTAGCTAGTCTGGCTGACAATGATAAAAGGAATCTGCTACTAAATTCAACAGCCTCAATGCACAGCAGCATCCCGCATTGGCTTTTGCAGCCTACGTGACAGTTACTGTGAAATAATCAAGTCTTGAGCTTCTGTTTGGCAAACGATGGAAATCCAACACCTGAAATTTTTTGCTGAGCAGTTTTTCTTTTCCAAGTTGCAAATCTTCTTATGCCTTGCTTTAGTCCCCATTTAATTTTTCAACTTTTTACAATGCCTTATATCATACAGCTCTGCTTTCAGAACATAAAATATTTTCAACTACGCATCCTTTGTGGATTGTAGAGATCCCTAAGTACAGTAACCGTTATTGTGCCATGCCCTCACGTTACCTATTTCGAAAAAAACTCTCAACAAGAAGGTAGAAAAACCTTCCACCAAAACAACTGCTTTTGGCAGGATTCTCACCATTTCCAGATCGGAGATTCAGGAAGGTTTCATGATTCTCCTTTAATTGTACGCTTATTATTTATTAGTTTCCTCTTTTCACCTCTTTGTTGTGTTGAGAGAAACTCTTCTGTTCACCGAGGAGAGAAAATCTTCTGGATTCTTACTTTGGGACATTGGGTATATCACTTAGCCAAAAAGTGTTTGACCTTTAATCCACGCAGAGATTACTAAAATTAAGACAGCTCATGTCTGCAAGTGCTCTCCTTGAGATTTTCTGTTGTGATTCATTCATAGATAAAATGACTTCAAACACTTGCTAGTTTCACTCCTCTCCATGCCCTGCCCCCCCCAAGGTTTTTTAAGGCTTCACTCATTCATTTTCAAAAACATTTATTAATACAAGAGTCTCTCATTACACTGTGATCTGGCCTTTTGCACATTTTCTCACTTGATAATTTTTGCAGTCAAGTCATAATGTGATGTATATTATCATAGCAAGATCATTTTATTCTCCAAAGCTCCATCTGTCTTCCTAGGTGCTCCTTCAGATTTTGCTTCTACCTTAAAGACAAAATTATTACATATTTTATTTCCATGGTCCTGTTCTTTTGCAGCATATCCCCTTGGATAATTACTTGCCTTCTTCCTTGCTGTATTTCTGACTCCCAGCTGCCTTCTCTCCAGAAGGCTTGCAGTTGTGTGATCTACGTGCTCCTCCCCTTGGACATGCTGTGTCTTTGCTAGCCACATCTTCTGAAATCCTTCCAATAATGCCTGAAGTTCTGTGGGACTTTTATGTGAAATTTTAGATGGGGATTTTTATTTTTTTAAAAATATATAATGAGTTTTTCAAATATATATATATAGCTTTAATTTTTTATGTCTCAACTTGAGATGTGTGCAGACCCATGAAAAATCTCCATATTGTTCAACTTAAGATTTCTAGAGCTGATAACACTTGCATGCCAAAATTCTTTGCTTGCTTTTTGCCTTTTACTTATTGACCTTCTCTGACTTTTACTTCCATCCTCCCATTAAGATTGCAAACTGTATTGAGTCCAAAATCACTCCAGAACATAAACCTGAGTCTTTGAGTAGCCTTCACATCTGCCAAATACCTCACCTCTCACTCACTTTAAGTCAAAGTACAGAGAAAACTCTAAATACAGCATATCATCCCACCTAAAATAAGAGCTGTTTGGGTGATGCATGCAAACAAAAATGTGCTCTGCTCCTTGAGTAACCAAAACAAAAATTCAAGTAGGAGTATTTATTCCCATCATCGGAGTGCACATCAACACGTGCCCTACCTAAGCTACAGTTTCTTTTGCCGCATTTGTAATCTGTTATTGGTGGAGGTGCTTTTCATTATAAGAAAAGCTTTAACAGGGTCACAAAGTTGCGTGGACTCTCTACAGCCCAAACTTTTGACTGTATAATCTATATGGAATAGTAATTTCCTTGCACAAGTCAGTTCACGTTCTGGATACCAGCAAGGTGGAGAGCAGAGGCAAAGATTTTCTGGGCTGAATGAGTCCAATGGGTTTTGCAATATTGGCATAAAATGAAAATTATTTTCCATAGTGAGACACATATGAGATAGATACTGACAGATATGAGAGGACTTTGGTTGCTATCTATCAAAGCCATGAGAATGCCATTCATAAATCTCACTGTAATTTCCTCGAGGGCTGTTGGCTGTTGTTTCGTTGGCCTGATGCTCTGCAGTTTACCACTGTTGGCATTTATGCTGTGTATGTAATTTTGAGCTGGATAGTCTTGAAACCATTTAACTTGTGGAAGTAAATTGCTTGGAGCACTATGAAAATATCATTGAGACTGTGTGGTTTTTAAACTTCTTTTCACTGTACTGTGTAACTGAATTATTTCCAGCTGCTTCTAGACACTCCTTGTTGCCTTGCAATAGTAAATCTACATACCCTATGCCATTCAGGTGATGTTTGTATGTTCGGAGACAATAAAAGTCCTCCCAAGGCTCTGCTGTGATGAATTATTAGTGGTATTGCTTGACATAGTTAGCTTTTTACGTTGGGAAACATTTACATTTTGTCACACCTGAGGTTTGTTTCGGAAAAGCCAAATGTTAAAACACAGGTAAAGCCTTTTTCCACTTTATCTCCAACCAAGTCTAGAGTACCAGGTGACTTGGATGGCACTTCCATATAACAGAGAGTCCTGGTTAAACTTCCCATGCAACAAGCAGCTGAATTTAAGGCTGATGCAAATTCCAGAGTTCTCGGAGTCACAGTGACAGAGAAAACTGGTGATGCTAGCACCATCTTTAGGAAGCTGTTGCCCCAAACATTAATTTAGTCCGTTGTGGTTAGCCATGTTCTGGCTACTGACAAAACTTTTAGGCTGTGGGCATTGGGGCATGTCGAATACGGGGCTATGGAAAAGAACAGTACCTTTATTACCTCTGCTGACAGAGACCTGGTAACAGCTAAAGAAATCCAACCTCCGCTCGGCTTCCATGAGCCAACACTTTGACAGGATTTATGTTCTGCTTCAGAGTATGCTGAGCTGAGAACAGACGTTGTTTTGATGTATTTTAATGATAACGTAAAAAGACACGATGAGCTAAAGCTGTGAAATAAGCAGGGTTAACTCATTTTACTGGATGTGGTCTCACCCTTTACGGCAGTCCAAAACTTCTACATGTGAAAATATTTCCAGAAAACTCATGTTGGTAAAAGTCTAATGAGAATTCAGCAGGTCTCCTTTACTGCTGCTGTGTTACTTCCAAAAATAGATTGTTTTTAACTTTTATGAGAGACTTGTTCTAGCTGAATAAAAATAAAATGCCAATGATAATAGGAAAAGAACTGTTAATTGATTTTAAATACTGGTGGTCTTGGATGATGCCAAAATTAATGACAATGATAATATATTTATGAAGCCCTTTTTTATCCCAGAGCTCCTTACAAAATGACTTACAAATTATTTAAAGAGAAGAGCAGCCAAATGTTGGGTAAAATATGGCAGTTGTTTTACAGCACACGGCAATGCTATACAGCCCTTCAGGACGGTTTTCCAATTGAAACTGCAGGAGGAATATTGGGAGAATGTATTACTGAAGCTGGAATTTGTCCAGATTCCTCGGATTTACACACTTTTACAATACTTTCTGGGAGATCTTTAAACATCATGAGTGCTCAAGATAACCATCTACAGTGCCTGTCTAGTGCTCTTGCTATGTTCCAAATAGAGTGTCAAAAATAGCATGCCCAGGATGATACTTTTAGTAACCAAAGCTAGCAGAATATTAATAGATGGTAAAAGTCTCTGCTCTCAGAAAACCACTAAAAGCATGTTTTCAATTGCAAGTGTTTTAAAGTGGTTTGAGTCCTGATGACTTGTTTGTAGAATGGGAACTTTTAAAACAGGCCTCCAAGACAGTCTGAACCTATTGGTCATCTCTTCCATTTTCTTAAAAAAAAAAGAAAAGATGCCAGCGTAGTTATTTGCTTCAGGGTTTCTCAATATTTCCTTTGGGAATCATTACTCAGGGAAATACAGGCTCCTGCATGTGTAGTGCGTGTGGTGCTTGCTGGGGCAGGATGGCCATGACATGCAGTGGAGTCCCAGCTCTCCGATTCCTGCTGTCGCTGAGGTGGCCGTGTGCCACGCGGAGCCTGGCAAGCCTGCCACGTATTTCGCCGGCTTGACTTGCACTGCCGGCGGAACTGAAAACAGTGGATTTCTTACCTCCCAAAAGCTGGAGTTCTGCTGATTGCTCCTGATGTAACAGGCGAGAACGCTGCTTCTGCTTTCTCCTGGTGATGGAGTTAGCGTTCAACAGTGTGGAGTCAGTTGGCATCCTTGGGCTGGGGACTTAAGATAGCCTGGGTGGGTTTGATCAGGAGAGCTGGTGGGATTTTCACCCCCAAGGATCGCCTCCTTCTGCTCCTGGCGCTTGCAGCACCGCAGAGCACCGACCCACCAACGGTGCCATAATTCCAGTCACGCCAGCGCTGAGTGGCCAAAGCCTGCACATACCCTGGGTTTGCTAAATATGATGCTTTTTCATTAAATTCCTCACTTTTGCCGAATTAGCCTTGTTGGATGGGAAAATTTCCCGGCTATCTCTGCTTAATAATACAACACGGGTCTACATATTGGTGAACACGTGTGTAATCCTACTGAAACAGATTTTTAACTAACGTAAAAAAGCAGAGTTTCCTTGTTCTTTTCTGTTCAGACTCACCAGTTATCGATTCCAACCACACAGTCCCCTCCACCTCTGCCCAAGGATTTAAAAAAAAAAAAAAAAAGTGACAGTGAGCGTAAGGCAGACACAGGGTCTTCCAAACAGTCTAATCCTCCTCCTGCAGTGTGGGTAATTACGTGGCACTTCTGTTTATTTTAACAGACTCTTATCTCCCTGAACAACTCCGTTAGTGACCTCACTCTCCCAGAGGGCAGCTGTGACATCATCAAATGGCGATACTGCTTCCTGATAATTTTAACCCCTGTCATAACCAGCTATAAATTCATAGAGAGCCTTTGGGTTACTCTGCAAACTTCTGAGATACCCTAATTTTCTCCTTGTAGAAGAACAGCGCTTCTGTTTTACCTGACTTGTTGGTGCGTGTTGAACAAAGCTTGGTTAGCCAAATAAAGTCTGCCCATCCCGGCACATATCAAAAATGTTCAATTCAACGTGCGTTGGTAATGGAGAATATGTTGAGGGTTTAACATTCTAAATATATTTGAGTTTTTCTTTTTTTCTTCTGCAGCGAAATTTGACAGCTTGGGAGGGGTGAAATGCATAGTATCACCTTGATTGTGGGCATGCTCCGAGCACGATGTTGACCCAGTAATATTAGCGTATTACAGCCATAGACTTGCCACTGTTTAAGAATGAGGGATCATGAAATGAAGGATCATAACTTGGAAATCTTCCAGTTTCTGGATATGCCACTCCCAGCCTTGATAACTTGGCAGTGATCGCAGTGTTGAAGAGATGCATGCAACCTCTGGTAGAATAGCAATCATTTCTAATAGGAATTATATAGCTTTACATTCCCAAGTTGACTGTGAAGAGCTGATTTGATGGTATTTTGCATAATTCAAATTACAGTCCTGTTAAGCTCATCTTGTACAATGAGCTCATTGGCAGTAACATCTAAAAAATAAATAAATCACACCAGTTAAACTGGAAGGTTTGTATTTCATTTTAGAAATTCCAGCCGTATATTGTTCTGGCAACCTTTATCTTTCTATCGTCTCACAAGGATCTGCAAAATAGAAGTAATAGATTTTTTTTCCTTATATATAAAATGTCAAATAATTTATTTTGAATACAAATAACCAATTTCTGCAACCTAATAACCAACTTCATACTGAAAGAATTTTTACAAATGGCTATAGCCAGGTAAAGAAAGGCACAGTATTTTTGGATGGTTGAGCTGGTAGAGGCAAGGGTGTTTTGCCTTTGCCTATGCTCTGTACTCTTGTAGTAAATCGGCCAGATACATTATCCTAGTGTAGCTCTGAATCCAAGAATAGATTCTTTTTTTATTCTTGCATGATTCAAATAGTGATCCGAAGTGGTAACGCTTTTGAGGAATGCTGTGTGACTGCAGCGCACTCTTAGAAGGCAGGCAAATCCCCAGAAGAAAATGGACCAATATGTGTTCTTATAAGGCTTCTTTTGACCAATATGTGTTCTTATAAGGCTTCTTTTATTCGTATGAAAACCGTAGATATTTTGCCCTAGCTGTGTTTAAAATAAATTGCTTTTGTCCAATTCAACAGGTGGGTAAAATAAATCAGAATCTCTATGAATCTTTATGAAGTCCAAAGTTGAATTGGGATTTGCCTAACATTTACAGCTCTGGTGGCCACGCTCTGTTCCTTGCAGTGGTACGGAAGAAGCAGAGCACATACCCAGCAACACTCCAGAAATCAGACATCCTATAAGAATATTAGCTCCTCAGTTCTTACAAACACATTGGTTGGTTTGGTAGTTAAATGTATTGCTACTTTCTCTTTCCCTAAGATTTTGATGTAAATGCAACTCAAGAACAGCTCGGTCAAGAATGTTGGCTTTTGGTTTGAAACTCTGACCAAGAGTGGATGCTGGTAGTTATTCTTGAGTGTGCAAAAGCAACACAAGCTCATTTCAAAGAGAACTTGGCACAGGAATATCAAGTGTTAGTGCAACTTACTCCAGCTGAGAGTCATTATTTCCAGTGGCAGTGGAAAACCATTGAGAGCTCTCATGGGAAATTGTACAAAATGTTATGGCAGGAATAATATTAACCCTTGCCACTGTTTTATGTGAAATTTCCAGTCACAGTCAAACTTTACTAGGAAATGACTCCAAGATTTTAGAAAATGACACTTTTGCCACCCATGATTTTCACAGCGTAGCAAAGGAAAATGTTAAACCTGTTGCTCAGTCTGTTCTCCTGCATCCCCGTGCAGGGAACTAAAAGAGAAAAGCAGTTTCTGCTGACTTCAGGATTTAACAAGATTTCTGGTAAGGAAAAGGCAAGGAATGGAAAAGGCTCCCTTGTAAGGGCGAAGCTGTAGAGTCAGGGAGGGATGGGGAGAAAGGCACAGAACAGTATCAATGCAAAGATCTAATTTAAATCTTGAAACTTCTGCTTCTTCTCTAGAAATCGATAAAAGAGAAGGGATTTAAATGCACTGGGAAACTAGGCCACTTATTTAACTGTTTAAAAAAAGAAATTAGACAGGTTTGATTTCAGTTTAATGTTGTCTTTGACCCGTAGACCTGAATGAGAAGCTCTGGCTACATCTGAAATAAATTTGGTCAGTGTATCTGGATTATTCCTACCTTCAGGAGCTAATGAACGATTATACACCTTCTAGAGAAAAAAACAGATCTTAGGAAGCCCCATCCTTTCATAGCCCCAGTCTTCTTCCACATGTTGGACCTAAAGAGTCGCATTGTTAAGTTAGGGGTTGTCAGTGGGTAGGATTAATCCAGGCACACAGCCCAAGATTTAGGCTGATTCTCTATGTTTCAACTGAGATTTCTCATGAATTGCGGACAGAAGTCCCTGCTCAAGTAGGACATTAGTTTGTGTATGACTTTTATTTAAACAGCTCTCCTGGAAAACAAACAAACAAACAAAAAAAACCAACAACCCACAACACACAAAAGCTAACTGCTTAATGAATGCTTTCTGTCAATAAACATCGTGAAGAATGGCCCATGTATTGCTCTAATGGCAGCAATGCTAATCCAGCAAAGTACTTCACCGATTTCCTTTTGCCAATTCAGTCAAAAAGCAGAAATATTGACTAGAAAATGTATCTTAGCTCAGAGGTAAAAATTAGGCTTGTTAAAAAGTGTGATTGCTGCATACATATTTTTCAAAGCAGCCTATGGTTACTGTTTAGAAATGCAGACACCCCCCTCCACCACCTTTATAAGCCTGCAGTTTTGCTATCATTAATAAAGCCAAAAGGGAGAGGTGGGGCCACATGTGGTGTCAATACACTTTAATTAAGTGTAATAATTCCCCTTTTCCTGAGGTAGACGTGCTAAGACAGATTTCTCTTCAGAGATTTATGCCTTGCCGATGTATTTCTCAGCTTTTCCCTCTGCTTCGTGTGCAGAGCATCAGTGCCCTCTTTGGGAACACCACGATTCTGCAGGACTTCTCCAGGGCGACAGCTTCGAGTATTTCTACACGTCCACTCCTTTAAAAAGTGTTTTTAGAGAGTGAAACTCACCCCGGAGCAAAGAGCCTTTTCAGTTTGAGCTCCATCTCATAAAACACATAGGAAAGCCTTAGCTGGACTTCAGCTCTTCTCCAGGGAATTCGTTCTCCATAATTTTGTCAATAATTTAACTGTGAGAACATCCTGGGTGATTTTTAATGCCTGTACAGGCACCGTGCTGTCTCTGGACCTTTCGTCAGGCTGGGGCATCCTGGGCTGCAGCAATATCACGGTCAAATCTTTTATCTGAGCTCACTCTTCTTTGTCACCTGGTCTGAGAAGAGGAACGAACAGGCACCCAGCAGGACAACACACGGTGCTAAGCGCCGTGGTCAGATGCGGGCTGGAAAGCTGAAACAATCAGATCCTGCCACATTTAATGGGATATAGATCCTTTAAAAATCCGTGTCTAGGTCATCAGGTATTCAATGTGAAGCATGGAACATGCACTGGAATCCCCAGCTAAGGTGTAGACCTTAGCTAGCAAGGTTAGGTCTTTCAGGGATGTGTGCAGGAAGATTTATCCTGCCTTGAGAAGGTGACTTGCAAAACTACAATGTGGAATTGGCGAACTCAGAATGAAAATAACAGGCTAAGAGAGGATCAGTTTGTTGCTGTTTCTTTTTTAGTAGGTATGTAGTTTTTGCACGTGACTGCCAAGCTACTGAGAGTTGCTGGTCAGCATCTGTGCAGGTCCCAGAGAGAGGCAGGCAGTGACGGAGATCCTCGGAGCATCTCACAAGGGAGCCTCGGGCACCCCGGGAGGGAGGCACCAAGATCTGTTAAGCTGAGCTTTCCAGGGAAAGGGAAGGCCGAGTCAGAGGCAAGGGATTTTAAAAGTGGTCAGAAGGCGATAGCAACGCACAAAGCTCTGGATTAAAGGCACTGTTGCTCACTGGAGGTCACTTTTCAACCTGAAGGATAATTCTTGCCTGCTGCAGGCTTAAAAATGCCATCTCGCATTCAACATCTGGTTTAGCAATCTCTTCCAAAAACAAAACAATATTCCCCCAGCGGTTGTGATACAACAACACAACCCCCTCCGCTCCCGCCTGATACCGGGAAGTGCCCCGCTGCGCTGTAAACCTTGCCCTGTGTTCCTGCGCTGTATTACCCCCATGCAAGTCAGGGGGCTCTCTCACTTACACATTAAATACTTGGGAAGGATTCACCTGGGACCAGGAATGAACAATTTTGCTGAAGCGAGGAAACCTACAGGAAAGTACTAAGCAGAGGGACGGGGGGTTCAGGGGAGAAACAGATCCTGCAGAAGCTTTTGCTTGGTGATCAGTGTGCATCAGATAAGCAGGAACTCTAGCATCAGCCAGCTTTGGTTATGGGGCAGTTTGCAAGCAGTGGCAGATCCTGATTTATCCATTGGATGTATGGTTTAAGCCAAAGTCTAAGTTTGCTGAATCCATGTGCTGCAGAGCTCCCATTTAAAGCGCTGCTTTCAGTCTCGGTCTGGGTTGTGCTATCCATGCAAAATACAGCTAAAGCGCCAAAAGCTCTGACTGCAGGAGCAGTTTGTCTCCGTGCGCAGGAATTTCCTTTCTAATTCCAGTATCACCAAAACCAGAGACATCTGATACTGGAACTGGCAGCATTATTGAGAAAGTGGAATAGTGTCAGATGATGAAATAGGGGAGAAAAAGGCAACCGACCAAACAGGAATGATATCTACAATGGTATTAAAAGAGGAAAGGATTTAATCCAATATCTGTATATCTCACCAGACAAGAATTGTCAAATCTGTGTAGGAGTTGAAACTTTTTGCAGCGATAGGTGTGGAAGAATGTGTCAAACCCTCCTCGTACACAGCTCTTCAGCATTTAATTTCTCAAGGAGCTGAAGAGGAAAGTTCAAAACAAAAAATCCTGGAGAAAATGGCTTCTCCTCCCAGGGCATTTGCAAGCCAGACTTCCATTACAAAAGTCAGCCCCATATCCAGTGTGGGAAAAGAGCCATTAAAATGTGCATGCATGAATTTAGTTCTGCTTATAACAATGAAAAGCCTCTCCTTGTGGCTGCCCTGCACACACACAGCCTGAATACCCTGACACAGATTTAAAATTGTAAAACTCAGCAATTCACCCAGGCCCCTGCTGAAACCACGTAGCATCCCATGACCAGGTCCTGATGCATCACACATCAGCCTCTACCCATCTCTACCAGCCAGATGAAGCAAAGATTATCAGTGAGACCTGAAGGCAGCGCTGTTTGTTTTGCAAGGGGCAGCGTCTGTGGCGAAGCCCTGGGCAGGGGAGACGTCCTTCCTGTAGTAGTGTCTGGGAGGAACCTCTGAAAGTCTGTTCCCAGCCTGGGATGAACTGTAGCTTCTGATGATTTATTCCCAAATTCAGACCCTCACTTCTCTTTCTTGTCTTGCTGTTTAGCCAAACAATGTGTTTGTTCCCCCCGACCCTGCCCGCAATGTATAGCACATTACAGAATCAACTGAATATCATTTTCCTTCAAAAGACTTTAAAATGCCTGAAGACTTTTCTACATTACATTGATACAAATATCGCATATGCTGCAAAAAAGGATTATACCTTATAAGAAAAACATTTCAATCAGTTTGTAGTTTGGACATTGCATAGTGTAACAGACCCATCGTATTTCTTGTTTAATTTCTAACACCTTAGTGAAGTTATTTGCTGATTTAGGAGGTATACCTATGCAACCATATCTGCATCCAAATATTACCAGACATGCTTTAAAATTCGCTCTCATATTCAAAAGATTATACCTGAGCCTAATCCAACCTAATGCATTTGAATCCAAACATCCCAGTTTAGGTGAAATTCAAGCTTTCCTTGGTGGCTGGAAACAGAAGTGACCCATGCCCTACGAATGTAGAAGAGGTGCTTGCAATTTGCAAATCCATCTACAATTTAAACTCCCTAGTCATATGTTTTATATTTTAACCATTGCATGGTATTTGTAGCCCTTTTCCATCTTGCTCCATGTCCCCAGTTTTTTCTGACTGCCAGGGGAGGTGGATGTGCTTGTGCCTTAGTGGCACGGGGGGCCTGGGCTGAGGCTGGGTGGGCTCTGCCTGAGCTCCATGGCCAGCCTTGCCACAGATCTCTGCTACGCTAAACAAGTCCCTGTTGCTTTTCTATTAGACTATAGTCACTCCAGTGCAAGGCTAGGACCCTGCACAACCTGTGACACCCACCACCAAAACCCCCCTCCGCCAGCAGGCAGGGACCTACGTTAGCTCTGTAATGAAAATCATGAAGAATGATATTTCATTGATGCCGGTGAGACTGTTTCGAGGATGTTCTTCAAACACCAGGTTGTTACAGGTCTGTACGGCAGCTTTGTTTCATTAGAACAACAGAGTGTTAAAATTGCCTTCATGAAATCACTCTCAAATATCTGGACTCTCAAGGACGGGTCCTTGAAAGAGAAAGCAATAATCAAGAGGAAGCCAGCCAGCTATGGCTCAGATTTATAATGTTTTCCTGCTGTTATTTTCACCACAGGCTATTTTATATTCCCTACCTCTTTTTTTTTCTTCTCCATGAAGCTGCTTTTTAAGGTCACATCTGTTCAGGGCACATAATGATTTTTATGACAACTTTCCAGAGAAGTGGAGAACTTGAATGCAGGGGGAATTGCAGGACAGGTACCTATCAGGGAAGCTTGTTCTCCATCTTGAGGCATTTTCTCATGTTGAATTCAGATGATCTGTCCCTGACCAAGACATGCCTGCTGTAAGAGCTACCAGGGCCTAAAGAGTGAACACATAGCTAAAAGCAAAGTGGCAGAGCAACACAGATGGCAGAGTGTAGAGGAATGAAGGCAGTGGGTTGATTAAGATTGATATGCAGCTGTGGCCTTGCTAAGAAGGCAGTGGGTTGATTGGCATGGATGATGTGCAGCTGTAGCTCGTCCCCGCAAAGTGGTTAAATAGCACTGAGGAGTATGGGAGAGGGGGTCTTGGATGATGGAGGAGCTTGGAGAAGGAAAACCCCAAGGAAGCAGACAAGCAGTAGTGTGGTCTGGCCTCTGGGGGATTGAGAAACAGCATGAACAGTGGAGAGTAACCTGTGGTGGCAGCAGCTGGATGCATGGACAGTAGAATCTGACCACTGGTAAAGCTTTCCTGCTGCTTGCTAGTTTGCTTGCGCTGCGACAGCAGAGCAATAATTTATCTGCACAGTGCTGTAGGCTTACCTCTTGCTGAAACCCAAGTGTTTTGAAATTAGAAAAGTTGAAGCAAGAAAAAGTAAAAATATTTTTCAAAGAAGTCATAGGTTTTAAAGATATGTTTTTAAAGGCTAAAAAGTGCCTTTGAGAAGATCAAGAATTAGCAAGCTCTATAGTGTAGTGCATAGCATCTCCAGCAGTGTGTGTGCCTGGTTTTGCAGAAGGGGATTGCTCTTTTCTTTCTTGGTATTTTTATATGTTGGAAACCTCTGCCTTATCAAGACATCTGACAAATTAGAAAATCTTTTCCTTCTTGACCAGCTCTCCTAGCCATCAAATGGCATCACAGCATGCGGTGGGTGGCTTCGTGCCATCGCTGTGAGGGTGTTGGGCTGGCTGCGACATAGGTGCAGGCAACGGCAGAATTGTAAAACCAGCAAAGAGCAGCTGGTTTTGTGTGTTGTGAAAGGACCCAAACCTGGTACTGCAAGGCATGGCTCAGTTCTTGTGCTAGTGCTCAGTACGTTGCTCTGTGCTGCCTTTAATATGGTCGTGATATTAGCTGATACGCTCCAAGAGCAGTTCTTTATCATTGGATTTGTAGAACTTTTTATAATCCTTTTTAATTTTGGACAAAGCACACGTTTTGTTTTCTTCTTTATCAAATAGCCCCTAAGCCCATTTACAGGCTTCACGGTGAACAGAACCCTTGCTGAGATTAAAGCTCTAAAGTAGAAACATGGGAAATATCAATTGCAATAAAATTGCTGCCTTTCAGTGAGCATAATGATTGTGTCGCACATATGGTGTTTGTGTCCTGGCCTGCATTAGTGCTGTCCGTGGAGTGGTGAACGTGCCTTAATGCTGGAGCAACTCTGTTCCGTGCTGTGTATCATCTGTGAGCACAAGGCAACGCATTGGCATCAGAGCTTGCAGCATCCACAGTAGGGTTAGTCATTGAATTAGTGCTTTAACGTGTCATCTACTATGCTGACCACAGAAACATCTCTCCTTTTAGGAACACCTCATGGGAAAGCTTCACAGATGACTACAAAAAGGTACATGCGAAACTCCAGGGAGACCTTACTGCAGCCTTTCAGTACTGCAAGGGACCTTATAAGAAAGATGGGGGCAAACTTTTTAGCAGGGCCTGTTGCGATAGGGCAAGGAGTAATGGTTTTGAACTAAAAGAGGGTAGGTTTAGACTCGATGTAAGGCAGACATTTTTTCCAATGAGGCTGATGAAACACTGGCACAGGTTGCCCAAGGAAGTGGTAGATGCTGCATCCCTGGAAACATTCAAGGTCAAGTTGGACAGGGCTCTGAGCAACCTGATGTAGTTGAAGATGCCCCTGCTTATTGCAGGGGCGTTGGACTAGATGGCCCTTAAAGGTCCCTTTCAACCCAAAATAATCTATGATTCTTTGGTCCCATAAAAACTGTACTGCAATAGACCTTCCCCCAGTCTCTATCTGTTGTATTTTGGATGCATGTTTGTCTTGGGGCTCTGAGTGACTCTCCCCATCAGATCTGAGTAGAAAGGTGTTACGTGTCTGTCCACAAGCTACAGAAAGAGAGACTAGCTCTGCTTTTCTCTATGCCTTTTGCTTTTTTTATCCAATATGACTCCCATATAAATTGTTACCAAACCAGAAAAGCAGCATTTTCAATCTTTTTTGTGCGGATGCAAATGACTTTGGAAAGAGCAAAGCAAGAGATCACCAGGTTATCCTTCTCCAGTGCAATGTGTAGAAGATCATATTGTAGAAGTGCTGCGTGAAATTATGGCAACTGACTTCTGGGAGCTATACTGGTAGCTCTACATTCATGTTTAGCCTCCTGTGGGTGCATTTTTCAATTGATATCCCTTAAATAACCTTAATTATGTGTATGTTAAAGTGCCTCATACAGCAGGGAAAATTGAGGAAGACACTTATTAAAAAGAGGCACCAGCACATGTGGTATTATTTTTACAGTCATCTAGTGTGTTGATATAAAGTATTACATTTGAGTCAAACCTCATTTGCGTGAGTAGTTAAAGTGAAAGCCGATCTGTCTTTGCATTGTGTCTCGAATGGCTGTCCAATTAGCGGAATGATTAGCCCGGCTAATATCAACAGAACCATTCCTGTGTCAATTTGACAGTTACATCACTGCACAGTTTTCAGCCACTTCCTGAGGGTTTCTGAATCAGACCCAAGAAAACTGCAGCCCTACAAAATATCCCCAAGGAGGAGGCATGTTTCGCAAGCATCTTTTTAGGAAAAGCCAGAGAATGGTTTCTTATGGAGGCCAAATATTTGTGTTGACATTTTTTCACAATTTTCCAATGTTTTTTCTAAACATATGATCTGTTGTTCTCAGCTTCTGCTTCTGGAAAGACTGTTGAAAAATTGTTTGTTTTTACTGAGATTTTACTTGACCTTGAATGCAAGTTATTGCTGGAGCTACTGAATAGTGGTTTATGTTGTTGATATGTTTGCCATAAATCATCGCAGAGGAGTCTTAAAGGTGCACAGGAATATTTATTTGTCTTATTTCAAAAAAAAAAACACCTGTTTAAATTCCCAGTCATTAGCAGAACATGTTTTTTGCTTACATAGAAGGTTTACAAATAAATAAATTCTTTCAAGAATTCCCATCCTTGTTTATCATCTGCGGTTTGTTACTTCTCTCCCTTTTTCCTCTCAAGTAATGCCAGGAAGCCAAGCATGGCTCTGTCTTTATCTGACTCTGGACAAGTAAACTTCTTTTCTTCTGCTTTGCTGTAAGTTGATATTAGCTTCTAATACTTTCACCTGCTCCTTCCATCACATTTTGAACTCTTTTCTACAGACTCAGTGGCTGGATGTCCAGTGGGTTTATAAAACCATGGGGTCTTCATAAGCTCTTTGATTTTAAAAAATGAAAGAGGAAAGAATCATGATCTTATAAGTATTTAAACATTGCTAGGTAAGTCTGATTTTCAGAAAATTGTGTCTGCTTCTGAAAAAATAAATGTTTTGAAAGGAATTCCAGATGGATACCTGCAAGTGGGAGCATCCACATTCCCCAGTTGTTTTCTTATATATATTTGAATCTATATATTTTAAGCGCTATAATCACTAAATGGCTCTTATACCCATTCAGTTGTTCTAGTTGTTTATTACAGACTGCAGATATGGAAGATACCATGGAAACATCAGTGTTTTTTAAAGACAGGACTCGTATACCTCTGCCTTGGATATGCCTGTGTCAATGTTTACGGCTGAAGTCATGAGACCTGTGTGAGGCTGGAGCTCTTCATTTTGCCTCTCCAGAGCAAGCCAAGCAGAGACATCAGTGGAATGTGCAGGCTCCTGCTGGCCAAGGGGAACCCCAGCAGATGCAGGAGTAAAGGTCTGAAATTTCCCCCATTTCTAGGAAATTAGCAGGGGAGGAAACTGCAGCCTTTAGAAACGGCTGAGCAGCACTTGTAGTGCAGGATGAGCTGCAGACAACTTTCTGTCCAATTAAGTGACTTTTGGGATGTTCCATTTCATGCAAGGTGAAAGTTAGAATTGAAGTCTCCTGCGAGCTCATGGTCTTTTCACTGGAAATCCTGCAGGACTGATACTGGTTACATCTAATTATGTTCAGAGCTGGCAACAACATGCAGAAGGGCTAGCATGCCAAGCCTGAAACACTTTAGTTTTGAAATCCCTTAGTGCGATGCTGGGGTCTTTTTACATAGAATCATAGAATCATTTGGGTTAGAAAAGACCTTTGAGGTCATCAAGTCCAACCATTAACCCAGCACTGCCAAGCCCACCACTAAACCATGTCCCTAAGCATCTATGTGCTTCTTAAACACCTCTAGGGATGGTGATTCCACCACCTGTCTGGGCAGCCCATTTCAATGCTTCACCACCCTTTCAGTGAAGAATTTTTTCCTAATATCCAATCTAAACCTCCCTGGTTCAGCTTGAGGCAGTTTGCTCTTGTCCTGTCACTTCTTACCTTGGAGAAGAGACCGACCCCAGCCTTTGCCTACAGCCCCAGCCAGGCAGCTGTAGGGAGCGATCAGGTACATATAAGGCTGTAAAAAATGCCATCTTCTTCTTCAGCAACAAGATGAGCCACAACCAGCCTCACAGAACACAAACCTGATAGTAGCTTCAGCCTTGCTTGGTCCTGCCTGCTGACATTTTCAATATACAATTAAAAACTAACAAATATTGATTTGAACCCAGAACTCTCACATTCAAAGGCAACGACCTGGACATCATTTTCTTCAGCATTCAGTTTTTTTTTCCTTATTCTTCTTCCAGGCCAGAGAAAAGTTAATTACACTAAGTGGAATGATTTTAACAGTGATTTGATCAAGTGTTCTGGACAACTTTTTCTGGTTATGTTTACACATTATTCTTAAAAGCAGAGTGTCTTTGAAGAGAAATTGGTAATTGCCCTATCCCAAGAATAAAACTGAAGAGAACTAACCCGGACAGTGCAGGAATGGTTTTCTAATAAGCAATTCTACAGACATTTGAGAAGTTTTTGGTAAAACATTCAGTAGCTCCAGGAAGTACAGTCACTTCCTTATGGATTTCTAAAAAGTGGATGATAGGCATGTCCAAACCAATGATGGCAAAGCACTGACACCGGTGCTAAATTTGGCAGTGGCAAATTTGGGCTGGCACCAGTGACAATGAGCTACAAATGTTTTTTAAAATAACTTTGGCACCAGGATTGGGGATCTGTTCTGGATTACCATTAATGCTGCTGTGGATGTCTGGAATTTCTTCCATGGCTTTTCCTTTCCAGGCTCCCTACTAAGATCCATCTTGGAGTTGGTAATTATTAGCTCTAGAAAAAAACTTTTTTACGGTATTATGCTGTAACTAATTTTTTTGATTCTTTTCCGCAGCACAAACCTGGATCTAATCAACTTCCTTTTGTGGTTATTTCATGTGCATTTACATCTGAGATGCGGAGTGAAGCCAGAAAGCCATGATGACTTCTTCCTTCATTGAGGAAAGAGAGAATGAGTGCAGGTACCACTAAAGTCATCAAATTTCATCATCTGTAATTTGTACATATATCACATTTTAGTCAGTGTCCTTTTTATGGGCACCTGTCTGTTTCATTTAGAGTGGAATCTTCCCTCTGTCCCCCACATACAAACAATCTTTTTTTTAATACATCTGTTTAATAAGAAATTCTTCATTTTCTTTAGCCCCAGAGGATACCTCTGTGGGATGTCCTTTGGTAAGACACGCAGCCAGGAACACAAACTGGATTCATAGTATGTAGTGGTAAAAATCACTTCAAATCCACGAAATTATTTTTGTTTAGAAAGTTGCTAAATGTGTTTTATTGTCAGGCATCATGCCCCATTATGCTGGAAATGCCCAGGAGTAGTGTTCTTTCCCCTCCATGCCCTAAGCTGACATTGACTGAAATCCTTCCATTAAGGGAGTTTATAACAAGCAGAATTAGGTCGTTGCTTTTAGTTCAAACACATACCCCTTCATTTCCTCTAATTTTATACAATGTAAATAAATACTCAGTGGGGCTTGGAGGCTACTGGAAAGCACTGAATGCTGATCATGTGTTCTAAATAAGGCACTCCCAAAAAAAGCAATGCCTTTAGGCTGAGGAAGGTAATTGTCAGTCCTCGAGGAGAAAGGTCGAGGGGTGCAAGTGGGCTTTTTCCTGTATTTGTCCGAGAGGATAAACAGCAGGGAAGAAATGCTTTGCTAAAATAAAACAAAGCAAACGTATGAGGAAAATAGATGACTCCCCTGTTAGATGGGAGGCTTGCCTAAATCGAACTGCCCTGTAAAACTGACGGGCTTTGCTTAATAAAAGAGGATGCTTTTCCCTGATGAAACTACTGCTTTTTCCTGAAGCTGCTGCCTTCCAAGAGCAGAAAACCACGGCCTAAAAAGATCTGCTGCCCACATCAACTTCAAAATTGTTGAAAATGGAACTAGAAACTGCAGGCATTTCTGTCTCACAGTATTAAATCTGTTGCTTTCACTGCTAAATAGTTTTAAAACATCCGTACAACCAAGAAAAGGCAGTTGAAAGTGTCTTATTTGCAACCACAAATCAGAGTAACAAAGATATTGTCACCTTTCAATATGAAAATTTGCAAGTCCAAGGTTCAGACCTGGGAGTCTCCCTTTCTCTATACAACTAGTTCAGACACCAGGATTTCAGAGCACGGAATAAGTGTCAGTTTTACTCAGCTATAAACTGGTCTTGCTCCTCCAGCTGAAGGGCAGGTTAAGAGTGCACACCATCCTAGGAATTGTAGAGCAGTTATTAGTAGGAATATTTTGCCCATCACAAATACCACTTCACCCTCATGCACTCAAGCTGGCAAAACCAAGCTTGAAAACATTAAAGAAATTTATAGATGTCAAAGTAAAGAAAAGGTTTAGCCCAACAGAATAGTGTCTCTATTCTATTCCCATTTGTTTTCTAAATTGTTTAATGTAAGGCACAGCCTTCCTTTAATGTTAGTTTTTTTGGCCAGCTTTAAGAATTTTAAAGAGATCGTAATGATCCCTAAATCACAGATAACTGAACCTATAAAACACGAACTCTGGTCTCCTCATAATGTCATCTCTTGCCAGCTCTCTGTCGGGAATGATTTTCAGTCAATTTGATCTTCAATAAATAATAGCCTAGGTAAACAGGTGAACTCACAGTAGGCAGACTAATCCTCTTACCCCTTCCCTAACACAGATGTCTCCCAGGGACAGCAGGAGGGACAGTTATGAGATTGGCAGGCCATACAGCTGTGTCCGTTGCACTTTTTCAAGGACTTAAATAGCCCTCAAGTGTGATTTTATACTCTAAAACATCCTAAAATATGACCACATCCTAAATGCATTAAAGATTGTTCCAGGGCCCCTGTGGTTAAATGGGAGAACCAATATCCTTGAGTAGTTCTACAAATAAGAAAAGAAAACTACATCAAATGTATAGAAGGCTATCATGGTGAATAAAGGGATACGCATATTTTGCTTGGGTTTAAGGAAAGAATAGTGAATCAAATACCTTGCCAATATTCAGGTTCATTTCTTGCTGTGGTTTGGGACAGAACAAGGGTAATGAAGACTGATCAAAATGAGCCAGAAACTATCTTACAACGCCTTAATTCCTAAGATTGTCTTGAGAAACAAGACGACAGACAGATAAATAGACAGACTCATGCTTGCCTAAAGGCATGCTGTTTGTCAAATTTACACCCAGACTTTTATCTGACAAGAACTTAAATTGCCCTTAGATTTTTCTCTTACTGCAGATTCAGCCCTGAGGAACATTCTCTATGATCTCCTTCGAGTATCACACTAAAATAACTCTCATTTTTTCCTAATAGCTTTGCTAACTCAAGGTTCATCCTGTAGCACACTGTAGTTCCGAAGTATTTCTCATGGATAGAAAAGATTAATACAAGCAGTTCATCCTTTAAGACAGTTTCAGTTGACTATATATCAGATGCAGAAAGCTGATTCTATAGACTCATTCTTTTCTATACAGATTCTTTTCATATAAATACATTTCACCTAGGTTTTGACTTAATGTCATTGTATTTGACATGACTAGCTGTTTCTAATATGAATTTTACTAAACTAATCAGCAAAGCCAGGTAAAATCTATTCCAAAGAAACAAACTATCCCTGTCCATCTGGAAGACTCGATGGACTATATGGACTGTCAAGCCCTATAGGATGTCAAACCCCTCAGAACAGCTGAATGGAAACAGATGCCTTCAGACCTCGTCCAGTGCTACCATCAGCATGAATGAAGCAGGTGCTCAGCTAGCATCAGCCAAGCTGAAAAATCTGGACTGTTTTTTTTCCTTATCATAGGCTTTCAAACAATACGCTTGAAAAATAAAATTAAGCTCATGCCCATTCAGCACTTGAGAGATTTAGGTCTCACTTTACTTGCCTTTGCACCCCATACTCCTTTCATGACTTTTCCCCTTTTTGGTCTGAGGCTCAGCAATTTGCTGAGCAGGAATCCAACCCAGTAACGGGACATAATCCAGTGCAGTGGGTGGCTGGATAGTACTGGGGAGAAATTTGAACTAGCCTAGTTAAAGTAAAATTGCTAAAGCTAGTTATAAAAGCTCTTCTTTTTTTCCATTCATTAGAATCTGTTCCATATTTTTGTTAGAAATTCTGAAATTTGCCATGGTTTCATCAGCTTCTAAGTTTGATTTTGCTGGTCCCATGCTGTGAGTTGAAAACTTGGTTTATTAAGTTCTTTTTGATCTGCCCCTGTAATTGCCGTTCCTGAGCTGTGCAGTACATCTGTACTCCCTGGAATTCTTTTTGGGCAGAGAACCAGAAGATCTGACAATCACTGGAAGAAGCAATTCTTAATTTTTTTTAGTGTATCCTGGGCTGGAATTGTTCAACAGGAGAAAATCACAAACTAAAGTTAGCAAAGGTGAAATAATTGTAACAGTAGTGATTCATCCTTATATCATGAATTAAGTGTTAAACCACAGTCCTTTGAAAGACTTTGTAAAAAATCTGACTTCAACTCTTTCTGTTATGTTCATACTACTTTATTTGTGGTGCATTACTGTGCCTAGTACTGAAATGCATCTAAAGGAGTGGTTAATGACACCTCTGTATGATATGGTGCTGGGTATTAATACATTTGTTACAGAAGATTGATGTATAGTATAACGTGGATTAGACTGGCAGAAGTGTAACTGTTATACTTCTGTTGTATAGACTTGCTCTTTTAAACCTGAGGCACATTGATTTTGCTATCACTTTCATTGGATCTTTGCTTTGAAATTTATGAGGAGGTGATGATTTTCTACTAAGCTTTATCAGACGATTTAGAAAGCTCTTGAAAAACTTTCCTGCAACTGATAGGTAGCTTTTCCATAAAGAAACAGTTCATTTCTGTTGCTATCCTTTTACACTGTGGTAGCTTCTTTTCTGACTTAAAATAAATAACCATGTCTGTTCTGCAAAAGTAAACCTCTTGACCTCATCTGCAAAAGGAAATGATTCTGGTCTCGTTTGAATCAGTGTCACCGGATTGCTTCATTCTGCCATGCCACAACTTGCTTGGATTGTCAGCAAGAAAGAGAAGGGAAAGGAACACTGGCCTCGGAGAAAGTTTCTTCCCATGGTTCACAGAAGAGCACCCTCCCCATCTGCTTTCTCTTTCATTCACATATTAGTTACACTATTTCCTGGATCATGCTTTCACAGCTTCCTTTGCTGTTATGTGGTCGGTATAATGTATTATAATGAAGCATAGGTAGAGAAAGGCTGTAAACTTGAGCTGGATGAATCTTGCCAGAATTTATCTCCTTGCAAAGTTGCTGAGTTATCAGGGGAGGTCTGGAGCATGGGTAGGTGGCACAGCCCATGTAGTATAATGTTGGCCACTGTAAATAGAAGAAATGCAAATAACCAAGTCACTTGTCATTGCTTTCATTCATATCTTCTCTGCAGTCTTAAAGAAGTGCACTGTCAGAAGGCAGGCAGCACTGAAACAGGTAAGAGAAAAATAATTTCTTAACAGATACTCCATCATGTTAAAAATAATTGGGCATTTTCTTTATTATTCCAGTAATACCTTTGCTCCCTGTTGTTCTATAGCCTTGTTCTTTCCAGGAAAGTGAAATACTATCGTCCAATGTTTCTTAATTCCTTGCCATAGCAATGAGCATTAAGTCAGGCCCCTACTGAGCGTTTCAAGAGCACAACGACATTTAACAGTGTCAGCTTTGGCTTCTGCATAATTGCAACTCAAGATCCTGGGTTTAGGCTGCGTTGACACAATCTACCAACAATTTAAAAACCAAACCAAACCAAAACCAAAAATGAAATAATCTACTAATTATCTCCTAAATTTTCTCAGTGCTCCTCGTTTCTGTCATTTCTACTATTTGCAATGTGCCTCTTCTTCCTCAGACTGCAGCCCATTTCCTACAGCTCCCTCTCCCTCGTTGAACTGTGTGAGGCAAAGGGCCAAGATTTTCCATCTTATAAAGGAATAAAGAAGCACCAGCAGACCAGCTTTGGCTATCCAACTCCTTGATTACTCTGAGCCAAATCCCCTTTTGTTCCTCCAGATCTGGTTTCGGCAGCCAGCTGGTGCGTTGCCCATCTGCCACACAGCCTTGGCATCCTCGCAGAGGAGCGAGGACTGTGTGTGGCCAGGGCGCAGGAACCTCCATCTCTGGCATGGAAACAGCTCTTGAGGGACTCCGGAGAGGCAGGTGCATCTCGGTGGAGCAGCTCCAACCACAAGCTGGGCAAACCAATTCCTCTTGCACTTTACCCTTCGGCTTGCCCTCTGGTGGCCCTTTGGTTGAACTCAAGCTCTAGACCTCAGCGTGCATCTTATTTTGCGTGGAGAACAAAGACCGTTCCTTTGAGCTGTTCATTACCCAACACAAGAGCTTTATGCTCCTTGCAAGGCTCAGGACTCCCTGTTGAGTAAATGACTAAACTTTCCACACTATGAAACATGGATAAGAACTGCTAAAAATCATGCTGGAATAATCAAAGACACCTGTTGCTGGTAGAAACTATTTTCTAGTCAAAGCACAACTTTTGCTAATAGAGATATAGGGGATCATCAGAACTGCTCATAAAACTGAGGCGAGGGTTTCGTTTTCCTCCTCGTGGGCAAAGCGTTCGTATTCGCTTTCCTCTCATTCCAAAATAGTTCAACCGCTTTGCTGGAAGTATGGAGGAAAATGTTATTTAAAATGTTACATAGGCTCCCTCCCCTCAAACATTTGCCAATATTTGCCCCTAAAATGAAAGTTTAGGAGAATTTTGAGGAAATGAAACATTCATGAGATTTAGCCAAAGGTCTACCACCTTCTAAGTCATAAATCGTATTTGTAGAAAGTCTCGTAGCCAAATTTGCCTGTTTCTTCCTTTGGATTTACTGGATCACACTCACTATTTTTTTACTAATTCTTCTAACAGCAGCTACCACACTGCATGCATCCCCGCGCTCCAACTAAAAGCTGCATTTTACCCTGTTTTTTATTAGAGACTGCCTGAAAATTCCTTCTTTGCAGATCTTGATTTTTAACAGCTCTTTGATTTGTTGCCGTACTGCTCGCTTCTCTCCTGAATTGCTTCATATGCTATTGATTTTCTCCCTCTCCGCTGCAGTAATCTTCTCATCTGACTGATGTGAGATTTCAAGAGCCCTGTGCTGAGGCTTCCTCCTTCCCTTCCAAAAGAGTTCAACAATCTCCTCTTTTTTTTTTTTTTTCTTTCTTTTTTTTCCTTTCCTTTTCTTTTTTCCTTACATCATCCTCATGGCTCACATCCTTTCTTTGCATCTCCCTCCTGATTCATTATGTAACCATGAATCTCTCTTCAAACACAGAACATCTGGGGATGGAAGGAGAAGGGTGTAATTACTATAACATATGGTAAGAACAGCAGATTATTTTGGTATTATCATTGCAACTTCCTTATATTTCTCTTGTTTCCTTTTTGGCATTGCAGATGACAGAAACTGGCTGAGTGAAATGTTTCCTTCCAGCTCTCTCCAGAGGACAGAAGGCAGGTTCTTGCCAGTGTGCTGGTGGACAACATGGAGAGGCCACAACTGAGGTCATCGTTTGAAATGCACACGATATCAAATGATGCCGTAATTATTAGGTGCTGATGTCATGGCACTCCCTGCCAGGAGAGCTTGCACTGGAATAAGCAGCCCCGTACTCCTTATAGGTGGGAAGAAGAGAGCAGTGTTTCAGTACCATCAGCACCACCACACCATGAAGTCCACCAGGAACAGGTCCATCTTTCCCACCGAGGAGATATCATCTAATAAAAGAGAGACTGCTGAGATGTGAAACACCCCGAAGCCCACAGAAACTCTTCAGAACTCTTGTAATTTTGCAGGGTTAGCTTCTGTCCTGTCAATAGCTATCAGCCACCCCTGCTTTGGAGGTGGTATTCTGTATGAATTCCTCCACGCTAAGCTCATGGTGAAAGACAGTGTGGATCAATCTGACGAAGACGACTTGCACTTGGTGTCACAGCAAATAAACTGCAAGGAGTTCTCACTGCTGGCAGCCAATATTTTTTCCTGCCAGTAGGGTCTCGGAGATACATCTCCTCAGCCACAGCTGTCAACCCAAAATGCACACTAAGCCCGCGTGAGGCTGGTGTCACATGGCAGTGGAGATTACTGGGCGAACAGAGATTACATCAAGTCTATGAGTAGAAAGGAAAATAGATATATTCAGCATTTAAATCCTGGGCTTGCAGGGAATTGTCTGTGCTGCAGTGAATGGCATTAGGCGTGCTGTAGTGTCATTTACATCCACCAAGGCTGAAAAGGGATGTTTAGCAGATGGACAAGCATGAAATCCTATTCTCCAACAGCAGTGCAAGAGATATTAATACTCTTCAAGATTAATACTTCCAGACCAGTAAGCTCTTTTGTTCTATTTTCATCTTAGGACCTTGCCAGTAATCTTGATTGGGGTTTTGCCTGCTGTTGTAATACAAATATGTAAAAGTAGTACTAATGTAAATGCGCGTTATTTCTTACACTTCTGCTTTCTTATTGGTACCCCTGTTATTTAGCATGGGCATTTGCAGTAAAACAAGTGGTTACGCTTCCTCAGGATCCCATCTTCTCATCCTATCATGCTTGATCCCGCTGCAGGGACAAGTCATGTGTTGAATTTATGAGACTGGAATAATTTTTAGAAGAGCTCACAGTGGTGCCATAAACACAGGTTCCAGCTGAGGGAGAAAAAAGTCTGTAAGTGAGCACCTCTTCACAGTCCCTCATGCTAGCAAGGGAAGCAGAGGAGACAGATAGCTGATGAGCATCACTGGCATCTGTGTCTGTATCCTCTTTTGTTAAACCTTGGCAAATAACGACAGGGACTATACGCCATAATACTTAAAGCTCGGTGAATAATTCATACAGAAATTCATGTTAAAGAAGTTGACTGTGTTTCTATTCATGAATTACCCATGAGCAGATGTCGATTTTCTAACTGTGCTCATTATTAGAAAGTGTTCATTAGAAAATTTCTGCAAATACTCTTTGGCTTTCTCTTTGTTCAGAATTCAGTTTCTTGTTACTTTCTAACATTAAAAATTGAACTATATTGACTTCATGCAAAGGTCAGAGAGTATGGTCTTCTGATTCTGTTTGGAAGTTGCTAGTCTCCAGGAAGGATATCTAGTAAGTGTGGATCCAAATTTTCAATTAATATTAGGCATGGTTTATTTAATAATAACCATTTGGATGAATTTTTTGCTAGTCTTCTCATTTGGCAGATTATCCATGTAGTCATAGAAAATGGCCATGACGAAACTATCTGCAGAATTGATACCAGTCATTGCCCAAATGCAAATATAAAAATGTAAATTGTAGTCATTTCCTCAGTCTTTCCCATAGCCAAGTCCTTGAGTAATATCTGCCCTGTCTCCATGTTGTTTTATCCATCTGTCTCAAAGCATCAAAAAGTACTGTAGTAAGTCATCATGTTTTGCTTTCTTACCAGTCTCTGAGGGAAAGATCCCCTGTGATTTTTTTTTCAGTGGAAATAGATAGATCCAAGTGATTGGGAATTGGCTTGCACACATTTGAAGGTGAAGTGCAGCCGCTGTAATGCCAGTCATGACTACAGCCGACACTGTTTAGTTTGTCCTTCCAGACCCCAATAGAAAGAGAATGATTTCTTGCCTTGTGCCTGGTCCATGAAGCTCCAGCATGGTGACGATGCCCTTCTTGAGTCCCACTGCTGATGCACCCTGTGCTCCTGTCCCACAGCAGGTCGCACTCTAAATTGCACTTGACCTGGACCTATTATTGGAAGTGGCATTTGAACTAAATGTCAAGGCAAATTAAAACAAAAGTGCCATTAGAAATTTCAACCCTATTTTAAAAAAAATATTTAGAAGACCCAAAATCTATTTAAACAAACTCCCACAGAACGCTCGTAAACTCGACAGCTATGTGGAAACTATGCACATCCTTCAGGTAAGTTCCAGGGCTTGTTCAAGAGGGAAGAGTTCTTGCCAGCCTCTATTCTACATAAGTTTTATTGGTCACAGGCTTCCCATTAATTAGCAGAAACATCAGTGATCTCGTGGGTTGCCTCTTATTTCTGAGGTGTTGCCTGCGCTCCCTCTCTTGCAGAGGCTCCCAACGCTGAAAGGCTGACCTCAGGCTTTGGGGATTCAATAAATCTGTTACCACATTCCTCTGATAAATATTTTCTCAAGCTGTTTAGTAGAACTGAACAGCAAAGGGAACTGCGGGTAGTAAGAGTGGCCAAATAAACATTCACATTAGTGAGTTGATTTTCCAGCAGTGTTGGTGCTACTGGAGCTGGCCACCATGGGATGCAGGCTGCCGCGGGCCACGCGGGTGCTCGCTTATGCTGTTAAAGGTACATTGATGTGTAGGAGATCAAAGATGACCCAGAGAAACTCATCAGAAAAAGGCTTCTGTGAGACCTTCTGTATGACACAAAGGAATCAGACGGTGCAGGACACCAAGCAAAGGAATAGCAAATTCAGCCTGGTATCCATGAGGAAATTTCCTCCTAGCCAGGATGGGTGAACAGATGTTTCATGTCAGAAAGAAGGAGTTTGGGTCTTTTTCAAAAACTTCAGGGCTTTTAATTAATTTTTTTTCAGCTTCAGATATTAATCTTCCCTCCCTTATTTCCCAATACATCTCTCAGACTTCCTAAAATCCTGCTCTACCAAGTGCCTCATTGCCATGAATTCAGCATTTGTAGGTATCACAGAGGCAACTGGCATCCATCAGAATGGACGATCTTTCCCTGGGCCTGAATGGCCAGGGTTTATTTTATGCTGAGTGGAGGACTGGTTTGCATCAAATTCTTGACATCATGTGAGTTCATTAATTTCTTTTTGTACAATTTTTACAGAATCCAACCATTGCAGCTATATCAAAAAAGTGTCTAGCAAATATCTAGCACTCCTTTGTTTTAACTTGGAACCGATGAAAATGCAGTTTGACTTGGACTGGACTATTTAATATATGGAAATAGGGAACGATGAGAAGTTTTTCCAATTGAACTCAATATTTTATCTTTTCTGCACTGTTTTCAGTGGATAAAAAGAACAAAAACAGAACAGGAAGAGAAAATAATCTAAAACCAACAACAATTATTTTTTTCAGTTAAAAAATTCTGAAGTGTATTATAAATGTATTGATTTCAAATTTTAATTTTTGAAATAGAGCGGCACTTGTTTCATTATATTGTGTATCAATGTGTCTGAAACAGCTATGAAGGGTTTATGGTTAGGTGGTTAATTATGGGTTGGTAACGACTGGTCTTTTGGCCTGTTTGTTGAGATCATGAAACTTGACCTATCGGGACTCCTTGCTCCTTGGCCTCGTTCGGTAATTAATTTGCCATATGGCTTAGAAAACAACAAGCAGGGTTGTTTCTTTCCATGCATAGTGTGGTTTCAGGAGTCTCCGTAAAGTTCGTTCAAGATGAGCAGCTAGATGTTGCTAGAAGTGCAGCAAACTTCAGTGCAAAACTATTCTAACAGTTAAACCTATTCCAAAAGTTAAGCCTCAAATTGTCAAAGGCATTCCCTTCAGCTGGCATTGCCTTTCTTGTGAACTCCCATAAACAGAAGTCCAGCAAAGAAAGAAGCTGATAAATTAGACATAGATCTATGAAGAGAAAGGGAGCCAGAGACCAATACCTACAAGACATATGTCTTTATTTACTCAAACATAAATCAAACAGAACAGGAACTTCTGCAAGTAAATCGGATTCCGTTTGTATGTTTTTCCTGACACATAAATCTGGCTGTAGCAGAATGGCATGAATAATAGAGGAACCCAACTCCCACAGTGACTAATCTTTCATTGAATCTGGACTGATAACTTACCCTGCTGAGCTGGACTTCGGTGCTGCTGTGGTGAATCACGGGATCACCAGGGGCAACATGGACGTGTGTTTGCTGGAGAGTTTCTCTTGCGGCAGGTAAAATAGCTTGGATATGAGCTCCTACATGCTACCGTAGACCCAACCTTTATTGCTGTTATGTGCTAGACAAAAAGGCCTCTCTGTTTCGAGGCCCTGAAGAAAGAGTCTGCAGCTGCTTAGGTAACGAACAGCAAAACGCAGTGCAGGGGATCTAATGAGAGCAATGCCAACTGGCAGGGAGCAAAAAACAAACCACTTGCAGACGTGCTTGTGCAGGAACCTCCCTGTGCTAAAAGGTAGCAAGAACCCCACTATTGTCCAAGATGTGGGGAAACATCCCTTGGAATGTTATGGGAGCTGGCTTCAGTCTCCAGGGTCCCCAGTTCCCAGAAGGCATATCCCATCATTTCCCAACACTCATGCTGATAGAATATGCCCAGAAAGCTGCAAAAGGCTAAGGCGCTGTTACAGGTCTTTGCATGTTTTGCAGGGGTCTTCACAGCAGCAGCTCTAGCCGCATGGCTCAGATACAAGTCACCTGGCTGACAATAGCTGTGCCATAGCGACGTGAAGTGTTAGCTACGAAAGGCTTTCGCAGCCAGATTCGTGAGGCATTTCCAGGAGAGAAAAATCCCCTCTTTCTTAACTATGTTTTGCTGTCCAGGCTGCTGAGACTGCAAATTTAACCATCTTACAACTTGAAGAGACCTTAGGTGAATCCAGTCTCACCCTTAGGAATGTTATCTTTTCAATTTTGGCAAACAGAGGATATTTTCATAGAGATTCCTCTTCCTCGCACTAAAATGGAGAAAGATGGAACATGAGAGTGGGTTTTACTCCTTTGGCTGACAAAGTCTGCTTTGAATAAAAAAAATGGATCATGCAAAATATTATTAATGATCAAATCCACAGTTTTCGCTAAGCCAGAACATTACTCAAGGTCATATCCCCTGAAATCCTCCTTTGACTGATGGAGTGGTTTCTTCCAGTTTAAACGCAGTCACAATATTATCCCTAATGTAAACTGGCAACATGGATGTTTTTGCAGTTGGTGTTGGTAAAGCATTCCCAAGAGTGGCAGATTACTTTCCACCATGGAAAAACAAATTCTACCCTCCCGGCCATCACCCCCAGTTCCACTCACCTATTCCAAACAGTACATTCAGTAGGAAATCCTGATGATGTTAAAGCTACTTCTGCTGAAAACCTGGCTACCTTAATTGGTCCTGTTCACTTGATATATGACAATTTCTAAGTCAAACTATTCCTATGCTGAGCATCCATTAATTATGTTTCCAATGAGGCCTTCCTGGTACTGTATCAAACCAGTTAAAACCTATCTTGCAGGAATGGAAACTGAGTCAGCAGATGCACGAAGAATAACAACACAAAAAGTTCCTCGGGGTGTGTTAAAGACCACCTTAATGCCCTAGGGCAGGCTGTCCGGGCTACAGCAGCAAAAGGCTTTAGTGCTTGGGAGGGGAGAAGAGCCTTCCAGGCAGCTCTTTTGAGCAGCAGGTTGGCAGAGTTACCTGGAATGATCGCATAAGTTACGTCTGTGGATGCTGAGCGTCTCATAAACAGACTGGTATATAGCAGGAGGAGCACAGGAGTGGCTCCTGCAGAGCAGGACATTGTGGAGGCAAGGGGGGAATTCGATGCCTACGCTGGAAAAGGGCTGACCTGGTTAAGGAAAGAAAGGTTGCAGAGACAAGGGGAGAGAAGGAGGAAATGAAGGAAGCCTTCTTTAAAAACCGCGCTGTGGTTTGAATTTTACCACAATTGGAGTTAATGGCTAAGCTCCTCTCAGTTGCAAAGGTCTAGAAGACGGTTGCGATGTTGATAGTTTTTTAACGACTTAGCAAAGAAGCCATCTGGAAGGACAAAGTGCTGCATTATTTCTCGATCTGAATGATGCTACTGTGTTGTTCTAACGTAACATCCAGCAAGTTATGGCAGGTATACTGGAAAGGGGCCAGGTTGGTTCTTCTAGGAACACCTGGCTGCAAGCTCGGTAGGACATGGAGACAAATTTTCAAACTACACCACACTGCTCTGAAAGATGAGTCTCCCACAGCTTTAATATCTTGTCATCTAGAGATGCTTTGGGGGTCTCTTTACAACAATAAACCTCAACAACAACAACCAAAAACCCCACCAAACCCAGATGACACACAGAATGAGCCCCTTCTGATGTGATGGGGGGGCATTTCATGACACTGTGCAGGACCTGTGACCAGGTCTCTTCCCCCTCCTGTCACCCTCGCACAAGCCAAAGCGGGGACCAGGGGCTCACACTCCCCTGATGCAGTTCTGAGCATGGGTACGGTCCTGGGGCAACAGCTTGAGAACAAAAACTCTGGATAATTTTGCCATCAGAAAGGCCTCTGACAAAAATAGCACACTGAGAACTTTATTTGCAACAGTCCTTGCGTTTTGGGTCTCTGGGCCAAACATGGATTTCTAGTTTTCAGGGTGTGAATCTAGGAAAATAAGAATTATGTTGATTAAACCTGTGTCAGTAGTTTTAAGGATATATTTATACAGCTTATTTGTGAGTCTGCCTTTAGGTAGATGTAAGTGGGCTGGCACAATATCACATTGCCAGAGTTCGGCTGGTTTAACAAGCCTCTCTAAGAGAAAAAATATATCAGATTAAGTTTACACGTTCGCACAGCCAATGGATTGGAGCTGAACCAGATCCTGCTTATACTGTGCTGATTAGCCATCCTCTACCTTCTGAGAATTGTACAGCTTCTTAAACATCCATCTATTCATCCTAATAGCTGTGCTGTTTGCTTGGGGTGGCATCCATCTTCAGGGACTTTAGACATTTTAAATTTAGACATCAGTCATCCTGGGCTGCCTTTATCGTGAGAGGAGAGAAATGGCTCTCTCTGGAGAGAGATTCATCACATGTTAAAATAGGTGTCTGAGAAAGGAGAGATGGATAGCTCTTTGGAAGGGCTTATTTCTCTAAATATCTAATGAATCTCAGCTTATCTGCGTCCGAGTATCCAGCCCTCCTCCAGCTTGTATGTGCAGGTATCTGGCTGCACACCCATCTGACCTAATGTTTCTGTTCTTTATAAGGTGTGGGCATCTATCTAGAGATACGTATGAAAAATAATTAAAATTCACCAATGACTACGAAGGACTTTTCATATTTCACTGTCTACTTATCTCTGTTAACTCAGATAAATTAGGTCAACCAGGGAATGTGGCCCATGTGCTAAAATCATCAGTGGATGATGTCATGGTCAAAATGAGTCCTCTTTTAGGAGTTTAAAAGGTAATTGAAAGGTTATTTTTTTTAGAAGTTCACTTCATTTTTTCTAATGGGAAGTAAATGAGATTCAGGTCATATTCAGGCAAGCTCAGGGTGAAGTCATAGGGTGAAGAGAGGGAAGATGGAGTTGAAGATTAATTTGATTAGGATTTCTTAAGATAATATTTGATTTTATGAGGGGTTTAAAAGCAGCAAGGTCCATTTACTAAGTCTGAGCTGTTCAGTCATTTTTTTTCAGGCTAGGTGGAAAGGTACAGCTCTTTGGTTGGAGTTAGATGGTCACAAATGGAGAAAAATTAATACCAGTTACAATAAGAATCTGCAAAGTGTTAGCAGAATAAGTGGATTTGATGAAACGCAGAGTTGAAGATTCTCTGATTTCTCAGGGAGTTTCCTAATTCTGTGATACACAAGCTGTGAAATTTCAGCTTGGATGAACACTACAAACTTTCCATTCTACTACAAACTAGTAAGTTAAAGAATCCACAGGAAGAAAACAATTCCTTGCCATACTTGTGCTTTCCAAAATAAGTTATTAAAGGTAGAGATCTGTCTCCTGTTGCTCTCAGGGAAACTTAAAACTTTGTAACTAACCAAAATAGGAAATAACACGGATTCAGGGGATAAAATCCCAGCATTAGTAGACACAGGATAAATTCCTTCAGCATTGTATAACATCCAGTGTTTGTGAAGCAGGGTAAGATCCAGTGCACAACACACTGACGAAGGGTGTAAGACATCGGAGATCTGCTGGGGCAAACAGAAGTTCACTCCAAAATACAGCAAGCGCTCACCTGGCTTGCGGAGTACAGAATAATTGTTTTGATGTTGAGGACACTCGCAACAGTTCTGCAGGCCATCCTAGCTCTGGGCAATCCATTAGTGTCACTACAATTAGAAGACGTGAAAAAAAGGAAGGGAAAAAAACCCCTATCTTTCTGTTTGCAGTTTATGACTGCATCCCCAAAGGTGGCAGGGCTATTAAACATCCATCAGGTTCCAGCGTGCCAGCACATCCACTAAGTTTGTTTTTGCAGGAATTTTGGAGGGTCACAATCGCTTTACCGGTGTCTGGCAGAATCCTGGATGCCTGCAGTAAGGATTTTCTAAGCAATGCATTTTACTTTAAAGCTGTGACAACCGATAAACAGCTCGGACAAAACCTGCATGAACAAGAACAGATCTTTACTCCAAGTATACTGTGTGCCTCTTGTAACCTTAAAGTAGTTTCTTGAACCAACAAAATAAAACAAGGATTTTTCAAGGGGATAGATATGGAGAATAAATTTGGAGGAGGACAAAAGTAAAGAACCTGACTGAATCTACCCAAACTATTTTTTTTTCTTTCCCCACAAAGAAGCCTGAACCAAGGTGATACACATGCCAAAAAGATTCAGGGGGATTTAAACCTGGAGCTCGTGGTTTGCTCCGCTCCCTATAACCACGTATTTGTGAATACCCCTCACTGATGGGCGTGCTGATGTGTTTGAGATCCACAGTCTAGGTCTTACCCCCTGTTTTCTTAACAACAAAAATATTTCTGGTGAAAATGCATGTAAGTCTGAAGATCAATGAGCCAGCTTATACACACTCTTGCTTTCCTCTCGGACTTTGGACAACGGCCCAGTCTAGACGTCATTCTGCGAGTCATGCGGACGTTATTTTCCTTCGACTCTTCCAGGAGCTTTCCTTACCCTGCCATCTTATCAAAGACTCAGTATTTAAACAGCTTAAGTTTGATTCAGCTTGTTTTTGATGAACTGGCCACAGACCATTTCTACAGCCAGAGCTGGGGAGCAGAAAACACGAGTTTGGAGGCTGGGGCAGGCAGCACGGGCAGGCTGGAGGCTGTGACCTCCTGCAGCAACACTGGATCCAGAAGAGTTTGTGTGTCCACAGCTTATGGACAACCTTTTGCTGTGACCAGGAATACCAGAACGCACCTCCAAACTCCTTGGTCTCTTTACCACCCCACCTACCTACATAGCTTCTTCTGAGTGAGTCACACTTCTTCATTTGAGATGGTCTTTTAACTGTTTGGTGGATGTTTAAAATCCTTGCTTTTAGCAGTAGCAAACTAAGTCTTCCAGCTTTATGGAGGCAGCACCCTTGAAGCTAGCAGCTTGCCCTGTTTTCTTCCCAGTGTGTGCTTGAGACAGACTATCTAGATGTCTTGGGTTGCTTTCTTGTTTGTTCCTCCTAGAGTCCCATCAGGTTATACTGATATGTGCTGTGAAAGGTCTAATAATGTTTATAGTTTTACTCTAACATTACTTCACTGTTGTCAATATTTATGTCATTGTTCCAGGGTGATGAGCAGACAGAAACTTGAATTTGCCATTCACAACTACTTGCATGTCTCATCACTATAAATACTAATGCAATTATTAAGGGAATATTTCTCTTCTGGATGGGTAAAGGAGGATGAGTGATGGAATCTGTCTAACAGCAGAAACTTGAACCTCCATCTCCCAAACCAGGAGCTGCTCTCCTAATGAAGAACCAACTTCTGTTAATTCTCTTTCACACAGAACACTGAGGAGCATCTGAATACGGAGAGAACAGAATGTCTGTCTCCATAGTGGGTAAGGTAAGAAGACCTAGAAATTAATTTAAAGCATATTTTTCTTATATCCATGATGGTCCAAGTAGGCTTGGTCCTAATTTCATTTAGGGTTGGGAAGGGAGTTCAGGAAAACAAATGGATGTCTCCAGATTAAACATGGGTGGAAGTCTGTGTAATGAATTGAATTGGCCCTGGGATCATTTTGCTCATCCTTGCCTTTGCGAAAATATTTGCAATGTGACATTTGGGCCAACTGAGAACTGACTCTGTTTGTTAAGGACCGCAAAGAATGTTTAGAGTAGAATTTTGGAAAACGTCTTTGAATAATGTGGATTAGTGGCTGCCTGTGTAATTTAAACTTTGCCATAATTAAATACCAACAGTAATTAGCAAATAACAACTAAAAACTCGACCTATATAAAAAATATCTTTAGAGAATGACCAGCTAACGCAAAGATTTATAATATTGGGTTCTGAGGGTTGTCATCTCCTCTTCCCCTCTACCTCCAGAGTACTGGAAAGCACTGTGGGCTCCCTGGAGGGGAAGGATATTGGATTTCTCCTGCAGCAGCCTGTGGTGGAAAACGGGACCAAGCAGTTCTAACCTTCTGCCTGAGCAACCTGATTCATCTATTTGGGTGCTCAGGAAGCTCAAAGACTATTTGCTGAATATTTTGTGACTGTTCTCACTGAAAGGATCCCCAGAGCATCTGCTGCCCAAAGAACTGAGATGCTAAAGGGCTTTTTTCCACCTGTCCGGGATTGGCATCCAGGAGCGATACGGAGAGCACTGAAGGTTTTATTGTGGTGGCTGGGGAGTGCTACTCTTCCCGCTGCAGCCTGCATAGAGCCAGGCTGTATTTCTGTGAGCAACAACCGTTTCTTTGAGAACACATACAGAAACACATGGACACAGGAAAGAAAACAAGTGAAAAATTTAGGAAGGTGGAATGGAAAAGAAAATCTGTGATTTACGAAACAGCACAATGAAAGACAGAAATAAAGGAGCCTGGAGTTTTATAAGATTATCTGAATTCGTTTGAGAAGCAATACAAGAAGTGAAGCTTTGTAGCGCTAGAGACGATATTCCCTCAACTTTTTATGTCTATTCAAATGCCTAGTGTGTGGATTTGTCAAGCTTAAAAGACTAGCAGACTTGGCAATCAAATTCTTTTATCTGCAAGCCAGGTAGGGCACAGGCAACTACCCAACGTTCCCGTGTTTTTCTGCCAACATTTTCACTTTACACTTGAAGGGACTTGTTGCAGAGGATACATCAAGATGCAGTCTTTGTGTTTGTTCTGCTCTGTAGCAGAGACATACAAAGATGCCAACGATGTGTGAGGATTACGGGAAAGTCTGACCCTTTGCTTACTTCCAAAAGAGCTGAGAAGAATCAAGAAACAGCATTAAGCAGCACAGGCTCAACCTGGCCTGGGAAACAAGAGTCAAGGGAATAGCTGGTAAGCGGTTTGGGCAGAGTGGGTGCACAAGCGTCTACTGACTCCTCGCCCAAGGCATCCATCCGGGGTGTGAGAATGACTGAAACTGAAAATGAAGCACCTCCCTGACCTCATTACCAGCATACCCCAGCAACTCGCCATCTTCCACACTGTCTTCACAGCTGGCTGGCTAGACACCCTGCAAAGAGGCACTCACTGAGCCTTTAATTACATCAGGAAGATTTAAGGGTGTAAGGAGGATCCTTCTGCTGAGGCGTACATCTCTTTCCAGAGAGGAGACATGACTAGTGCAGAGACAATATCCTGCTTTCGGCTGGCAAACATCAGGGAGGACAAATCCTGCCCCTGGTGACTACAGCATGTCCACGGTAAGGGTACAGACAAGCAGGATCTAGTTTTGTGCGTGTTCCCCATCAAGTGGATGAAAGACAGCCCTAGGTCAGCAGCTCTGCGACAGCGCTAATGTAATGCTGCGCCTGAGCTATTAATCCCAGCGCTGTGGGTGATAAAGACGTACCGCAGCATGCCTGTGATGGAGCAAGGAGTTGAAACTGCATTTCTTTTCTTTCAGGCGAGCATTCCAAGTTATCTAATTCCCATTCAGCCTTAAATATGCGTTCTTGTTGTCTGCAAGCTAAAATTCAATATCGGAAGATATTCTGTACTACAACCATTGAACTATAAACCTGGGGGGTTTCCTACTAGTTTCTGATGAGACTGATTAAGATGTAGTGAAGTCAGATCTGGGATGCAGGGTAACACATTCCAGCTCTGCTCACAATAAGCGTCTCAGATTTACTCCTGGATCCCAAACGTTCCCCTCTGATACAGGATACTGCATTCCCACAGAGTTCTTAAATCCCTGCTATGCGGCAGAAGTGTGTGGTCAAGAGTATTTTGCATTGTTGGATAACAGATTTCAGTAGTTTCTCACATCTTCAATGCAGCAGAGGATCTAATTTTTGAAAGAGGAGCCACAGACTCATTCTTTTATGGGAAATAGCAAAAATCAGATAGCAATCAAAGCCACAAAGTCTCCATCTAAAATCTACCTTACTCTCCACCGTTTCAGGGTACTGCTGCTTGCACGTGGACACTAGGTCCAGATAAAATGACTGGTCTTCTCCAAGAAAAAGGAATGCCTTCAGACATGAAATATTCACTTCATTTATGGCCTACAAGATTTTTGGAACTCCGTGCTGTGCCACAAACCTTTGGCTGCAGCCCTTTCCATCAGTCCATCCAACTCGCCCCTCGCCTCGGGACACGCTGACTCCATAGCAAAAGCTCATGCAATTCATTTTAATACCTGTCTGATCATCTCATTTTCATAGACCACCCAGACCTTCACTAAGCTAAAAGCACTCTGGAAGCTAAAACACAGCCGTATTTCCACATTATTTGTTTTGGGGTTTGTGTTTTTTTTCCATACAAATAAACTGTGACAAGCTCGGGTTGGAAGTGATTGAATCAAATTAAACCTGTTTTCATAGTACAGTATAATCTGGATGGGCTTGTTTACACTCATTGGAAACTAATTATGTGCCTCTGCTAAACTGGTAGGGTTTGATTGTGGGAGGTTCAGGGACTAAAGTGCTGCATGCTTCTCACTTGCAGAGTGCGTTAAAGCTACTTTATATAGAAGGCACATGGGGTGAAACAGCCAGAGGAGTGAACTGATAAAAACCCAAGGAGCTCAAACCCTGCAGATGGTGGCACCTTACCTTCATTCGAGTCGCCATGAAGAGGAGCTGGTCCACTGTGTCCTTGCTGGAAGAAGTTTGTAAACTCATTTTGAGCATAACACAGTGAGAAAGATACCAAGCCAGCAGGGAGAGCTGGGGAAGGACAGGGGCGCCACGACTGATGCTTTGTGCCTGCTGAGCAGAGACGTGGTGTGCTGCACTGCGGGACAGCAGCAGGGAGGTTTGTTATTAAACTTGTAGAAATCATTAATAGGAGACTTTTGTTCTCTTTTGGTTTATTACTGTGTCGTGTCCTCTACAAATAAAAAGAGAGTAACGTGTCAACAGCCTTATGCGACAGAGCATCTCACAGTCACTGGTGTCCAGCTGCCCTACAGCCCAGCCACATTTTCTGCCCGAAGTTTTCTTATGCTGTTGCCAAATTAGCAACACTAGAGCTCTTGGGACACATGCAAAAAGCAAGCAGTTACCCGAGAGCTGCTTAGATACAAATCACTAAAGAAATGGGAAATATATTTGAGGAGTCCTTGAGGTGAACATACCTGGGACACTTTCTGGAAAAGTCTGCTGTGGCCTCAGACACCAGAACAAGCACTAACCTCATTGCCTAAATTCTATGTATCAGTGTAATTCCCATGTGTTTAACCAAATGACAACAAGGGCAGTTAATGGTCAATCTATTTAAAAAGCTGAGGTGCTATGGGTTTAAAATCTGGAGTTCTTGGTTCTTCAGACCTTGCTGCCATATAGCCCCTCAAACTAGGCTTTGCATCTGTAATTTTAAAGGGGTGGGGGAATTAAACACACCTAGGATTTTTAGATCCATAAATGCCCATGAGTCCCAAAGGGGCATAAGTTTCTACATATCTTAGGACTTCAGATGTTGTGAGGTACAAGGTGGCTTTTACTTCAGGTGCAAAAACTTCTGGTTTTATGCTTTTGCAACCAACGGAGAATATAGCAACAGTGCAGGGAATGAAAACCAGTTTATAGAGGCTGGCTGAGCCAGTTCTAGGCTACCTGTTTAGGCGTTGCTAACACTTTTCCCTGTCCCAGGGATATACATGACACTGAGACTCTTCCCGGGACAGGACTTGTGTTCATCTCACAATTAGTGCCTACTGCTTCAGACATCAGACTTGCAGGAGTCACTTACGAAAAATTAGGGTCTTTTTAATAATTAACAGGTTTACCACCGGGCAAACTCTGCTTTCATCTTAATTTGGAGGGGAGGGCAGAATGGCTAGGAAGGAAAGAAAAAAAGAAGAAAAAAAAGAATGAGAAGGGGAAGGAGAACAAGGAAAAAAAAGCAATGAATCTTGCGTATCATATATAAGCTCCAGGAGCACTGACATTCTATGCCAGTGTCTTATTTGCATGGCTATTCCAAAAGAAAAAATAAACAGGCAACTCCACAGCTGTCGATTAGTATTCTGCGGCTGTCCGAGCCCTGGCATGGCCCTCGGCACAGCCGACACCGGGAGCTGCGGGGGCCACGGATGGCAAACAGCTGAACCCCCCAGCAATTATCAGGCCAAGGTGTCATTTATTTGAAGCTCATTTGCTCTGATGCAATACATCTTGATTACTGAGAACGAGGAAATCTGAATATTTTGTTTCCTTGTGCAAGTGGCTAATAAAGTGCCCTCGAGCAGCCGGGATGCTCAGCCCCACGCACACAGCGCTGCCCCAGCAGAGCACAGTTTAGCGACTGGGCTCCCCTTTTGCCAGGGGGAGCGTTATGTCAGAACATGATTTAAATGTAATAACAATTGTTTGGCTTGCAGTCGGGGAGGAACATGTGGTACCTTTTTACTGTTTTACTATTTTTATAAGTTAAGCTACATCATTTTTTTGTTAACTTAAACTATCTGCGGTTCCTAGGGAGAGCTTGCATTCCAGATTTCAGTATTTTATTCTGTTTCCATGTTTGAAATAGGTTTTTATTTTCTCTTTCCAATTGCTTTTTAAAAAGGTTTGTCTTTTCGTGTAAATCCGGCTAAAACCATCCTGGTCTTGTCACCAGCACCCTATTGTAACTAGAAGTGGATATTAAATTACTTTGTCCTGCTGGCTGATTGCCATTAACTCTGACTTATCTGACTTGTCCATGAATTCACTGTATCTGACACGAGAGCTGTCCCATATAATTTTGCTGCTTTTCAAGTGCAAAAGACTGCTTCTCTAACAGAAATTTCACAGTAACCTCTCTTTTCATGTAGTACCATTCATGCACCCATTAACCTACAACGACACAAATGGTTGTGGAAATGAATTTGAAGGTTGCATGCGCATGTGTTTGTGGAAACCAACTGCTCTGTTTAAACGTGCAGCTATTCATGCCAAAGAGCGTGGGCATTCCGCCAGGGAAGGGAAAGAAGCAATACAGCGAGACCCGTCTGGCTGAGCAGGGCTAGCAAACCCCTCTTGACTATCTAATATCGAAACCCCATACTTGTGTGATGTAGTTTTTAGAGTAGCCCACGTTATCAGTACCCATACCTTACATATAAGCTGGGAATTGTGCACGCAGGAACAAGGTGCTGTGTACTTACGCGACTGATGGATGCTCACGTAACCGGCTAACAAGCTGCTTATGGATGTGAATATTTTGTCACACCCAGCCGGTTGGTTCTATTTACAGACAGACTAAAAATGGAACCTGGAAATCAAATTCCGAGCAGATCTGAGGATAAAAGAGTCGAGCTCGTATCTCACTTGCTGGTTGCTCTCAGCCTGTCCCTGCTCACCATGCGATAGTAGCCACGAGGTTAATCCCTTCCAACAGCTACCGGCTCTCTCGCTTACTTTGGACCAAAAGCTGAAAATGCCTTTTGTAATCTCAATATTATGTATTACCATCGAGTCTGAACCATAAACCTGAGTTAAACCTGTCCCCAAACCATAGCTAAAACTCATCCTTTTGACTTGTATCTATTTCAAGAGCAGGAGAGCCAAGAGCAGCCAGTTCCTTTTTAAAGAGAATTATGCAGTTCACAAAGCACTCCGAAATAGTTGGCAAAATTAATGTAGGAGAGTCAATAACTTGCAAGTAGTTCAGTTAAAACAATTCACCAGGATATCTTGGTGTCTTCACCTTCTCACCTGCAATTCATTTCTGGAGTGGAAGATGCAGGTCTTGGAAAATAAAATGCCCTCAGCGGTGCAGAGGGGGAGAAGGGATCAGTGCTGGTTTTGTGCGGCCACAGCATCAGCTGAGTAAAATCAAACTATTTTCATTTGCAAAGCTGCATGTTCCTGAAGCATGTGCGTGGCTCTGCTGAGTGTGTGCGTAAGGGTCTGTCAGAATTCCTTTGCACCGTGTGGTATTTTTTGGGGTATGCACTTCAGACTTGAGCACACAGGGCAGGTTACCAGTGAAATCATAGCAATGTAATTATAATGTTATTATTAGGCACACATATTCCAGAATAGAAACTACAGAGAAAGCTGCGCCACTGTAACTAGGGCAATATAATTAGGCAATAGACGGGCTTCTTAGTCATGCTATATTTTCTAATATGGGTCTGTTGCAAAGCTGACGGAATACCCAGGAAAAACAAGATGACTGTGCGGATTTCAGGAGAGGAGGCTGTGCTCAGGCTGCAGGATCAGCTGCAGAGCTGCGCGTAATAAACGCTGAGTATCCTTACAAATCTGCAGTAAAATCTATCCCGTGCAGATTGAAGACACAGGCTTTGCCTTTAATATTGGACTCAGGTCAGTGGCCTGCAATCTGAAAACAATTCTCAGGCTACAACAGGGCATTTCGTATCTTTATTTCTTGGAGAATTTGACCTGTCTCATATGAAGCGCTGAAATCCAAAATTTAATCCACAGTTTCTCTCGTAAGCTATATATCAGGCTGGGAATCTCATCAGAACAGGATTTCTTCTGAGATTTCCAGTTCCTGATGGCAGAAAATACCACAAGAAAAGACTTGCTTTATTCTAGCCAAACCCAGAAATTTCAGAGACGTGCAAAACTAAACAAGTGAAACACCCAAGTGATTTGAGACCCACAAAAGTTGTTCAGGATCCGTGTTAATGTGACCAGATCTCTTTGCGGTCCCTCTCTGTTTCAGCCACGACAACCTGACAGATAAATTGCCATTTCTCAGCAGCTGAGGCAGATTTCTTGTTTGAAAGAATGAGATTTCGTTGTGTTGAACACATTCTGTCTTGCTGAAATCGGTGCTACGAGAGGGCTCCACACAACTACCCATTTCTTAGAAATGGAAGAAAGAAACCCCAAATCCAAACAGAAATTAGCTCAACCTGTTATTAGCGGTTAAAAGGGGAGAAGCTGTAATATTTGAGTCTGATGTGGTCCCACTTGCTTCTAAAGAGGGTTAATTTTTATTTTTTTTTTTTAGTAGCGAAGTGTAAAAAGCAACTCGCAGCTTTTGCTCCTCTCTGAAAAATCATAAAGATCTTTAGTGCCCTCTACAGCCCCGCTGCATTCATTCATAGCCAGAACACTCGACTCACTTTTTGCATTCTTGTTCTTCTTTCTGTTTCTCAAGTGAGCTGCAATGCACAGTCCTTTAAACGAGCTTTCAGCACTGCATTAATCACATGCCTTAATGGACGAATTCAGCTTTTTTCTCGCTAATATATTTGCATGCTCTTTACGTAACAGAATGCTAAAAAGTACAGTCTGTGCAGCTGGAGAACTACAAGCTTATTTCATTTCCAGCCCAGCTATGCAGCATGTGGTTTATATACCAAAAAGAGAAACAGAAGGCACAATTTTCTTCCCTGTGCACCGACACTTCATCTCTTCTGCTTGGAGCCAACTGCCTCTGATTGTGGATAACTCACAGAAAAGTCTTGAAAACCCCAAATTACTTTGCAGCCTTGTACATTTACTGTGAGTGATTTACACAAAGCGTAATGGACCGGTGTGCCGTTTTAGAAAATAAAAATGGAGGTGTGTTGACTAAGCCTATGGAGCAGTTTCCATGGCCAGAGATCTGAAAGCCCTTTGCAGAGAGATAAAGGTCTCAGATCAGCTGAAAATCAGGATATAACCGTGTTGTGAGCTGCGATTACGCACTGAGCCTGGCCATAGCTACAGCATCGTTTCGCCCAGCGTTTCATCCACATTCTTCTGTAGCAAACATGACATCTCTTCTTAGGTGGCTTGCCTTTAACCGCAAAGCCAGGTTTTGTGTATTTAGCTTTGCCCTATGGACAGCTGCGTACTTTCCCACCCAGGAGCAGCTTCCACATGTGTCCTGTAAATACAGCCCACATCTGCTGACCTTCCACCGAGGGCTTTCACGATGGGGCCGTGAACTGTCACAGCCTTTTAAAAGCCGCTGCTCTGTCATTCAGGGTATCCCAGCACCGCGACCTGGAGGTAGGTGCCCGAGGTGTCAGCTCGCAAAGCAGCCACGAAGAGCAGCCTGGACTTGAAGGTGGGCTTCAGCCACCTCGTACTGGCCCACGTGGGTTAGTGCCGCTTGTGCTCCAGCCTGACCCAAGTCACTTTAAAATTAGCTCAGGTACATGCATTTATACAAGCTGTAGACATGTTTCTGGATCGCGATGCAGGCAAAATCGCAGGAACAAGGACAGCAGCTCCTGAAGGCTTGGCTGTAGGCAGAAGGGCTCGGCTGGGCGCTCAGTGATGCGCTGGTGGCCACTGACCACAGTAGTTCACACAGCCCATATGGAAACTGGCAGCCACCCGACCCCGACGAACACTTGGTAGAGAGGGGGTTTTCCAATTACATGCGCCATTTATTAATGGTGGAAACATTGTCCTTTTATTGCTCTGTTACAGTAACCAATGTCTCCAAAATATCCGATGTAGGAAAAGTTAACTGATACGAGCTGAGCTATTACTTCATCAGAAACTCCATGACCTGGGGAACTGTTAAAAACCTAAATAATAACAAACGTTTTATTTACAGCTAGTAAATTATGCCCATATGTTTCTGAGCAGATCCTTTCTTAGCAGATGAATTAACATGCCAGAAATATTCCATGTTAATGCACATTTTTTTTCAGCAAACCCTGATGCTTAATACAGCTAACAACCCTTTTGCTTCATTATGTTTCACCTTCTGTTCTTGGTTTTAGAGTTTCCTGGAAAAACAAATTATTTATTTATTGGCAGGGGGAATGGAGTAGGGGGAGGTGGCAAAAATAAAAATTTTCAATTGAAAATATCATTCTCCCTGTGGTGCTTTCATTTCAAAATACATTTTCATTTTGTGTGTGTGTGGATATGAAATAATACCTGGAAATGAAAACCTGTGTTTCATTTTGAAATGTCAAACTGAAAAACATTTTCAGCTTAAGATGTCACATTATTCCTATGTTTCAAAATATAAAAGTAAAAGTCCATGCTTCATTTTAAGCACTTTGATTTTTTATCACAACTTCTTTCCCTCATTGCTGACTCTTCCCTCCCCCTTCCCCTTCTGCCCATTCTTTTCTATGCTGGAAAAAGGCAGAAAAGACGCAAAACTGGCAAAAATAGGGTAGAAATATTTTCCACTCCCTTTTTATTTATTTTCAAAGAGCATAATGTTGAATAACTTTTGGAGTTTATAAAAAAGTGAAAAGTGGGAAAAAGGAATATTTTCATTTATTCATGTTTTCTCGCTTTTTCACTTTCTATTGTCTCTATTAAGAACTTTGTATTGAAAAAAACACAAGGGGCAAGGGAGGCATTCCTAAAATCAAAAATCAAGATGCAGAATCATGAATAATCCCACCCTTTTTCAGAAGCACAGCCTGGTCCAAAGTCAAGATGAAATGAAAAATTGAAAACAAAATATGGAAGGAAACCATGTGTTTTAGCCGGACATGTTGTTTAAAAACATTACATTTTCATTTGAAACTTTCAAGGCTGATTTAAAAATAAATTAAATCAGTAGAAAACTTCTGAAATCAGCAGAATTTATAAAAAAAAAAAAATCAATGGAAGTTTTTCGTCCTTCCAGGTGGAGAGGCAGGCTCCACTGGGGTCGGACAGACTAAACGCAGAGATGCTCCTTCCTGAGGCTAAAGGTGTGCGAGGCTTTGCACTGCAAGGGGAAGGAGGGTCGAGCATCCAGCAACAGCAAATGCTGCGCTGCTCCCTGGCAACATTCACACACACCCTTAACCCAGGGTGCAAGCAACCTGAACTCCAGCTGAGGAGACTCAAGAAATGGTTACGAGGAGGCACCACGTGCTCCCTGCGAGTGGGAGCAAGTCCTCCAGGACCTCGCATCCGCAGGGAGCTGCTGCAGCTGTGAGGTCCGAGGAGCGAGGGAGATGCTGGTGGGCACTCCGTTTGCCAATAAAGCAACCCGCTAACACCTTCAACCGTCCCTGCTTGGATAACAGCACTGTTTGTCTAAGGTTGGGCAAACTCCTGGAAAAAAAAAAAAAAAAAAAAAGAAAAAAAATAAATTCACCCTGCTAAATGCTGTGGGCTCAGAATATCAGCCACAGGAAAGCACTAACATTCAGGATATTTCCAGTTGCAAGCTGGCTCGGCGTGTGCTTTTGTGTGTTGTGAAGGAACAGAATCTGTTACCATTTACAGGTTTACACCGCACGCACACATACGCACACGAATTATGATAGAGGATACAAGTGCAGAGTGGCTGATGACAATAAAATAGGATTAGACTGGAGCCTTGTCTTCACTCACTGATAGAAAAGGAAAATCTCACAGAAGACAAGCTTAATCCGGCTGTGAAATGTTTCAGGGGGTCTTAGACGCATATCATGTACCAAGTAAAGAACAACAGAAACAATAAACCTACAGCAGACACATCTGAGTGTTTTGGGTGGATGTGTAATCACTTTATCACTTTTTAAATGATACGCAGAGTTTACATTTCTGTTATTTCACATGCACCATGAAAGCAAACAGTGAATCCAGAGTGATTTGGGAAGAGAGATCACGGGGAGGGAAGAAATGTTAGACTTCAGATTAGTTTTCTACCCCATAAATCCAGCATTTCCATGCTTCTGTTCTTTGTCCAGTTCCACACACCGCCCTGCTTAAATACACTCTTACAGAAATACAGAGGCGCACTGCTCTTGGTAGTGCTTCTGATTTTCCACTGAGTTCCTATAATATAAACATATTTTTTGTTTTGCATAATTGATCTGCTGGGTAAGAAGCTGTTTTCCTACCGCAAGAGCAGCTTGCCGCCTGGTGCATGAATTGAACTCAGCTACCAGCAGGCAGCTACGTGCTGCAAACCTGCAGACAAAGTTAGGATGGAAAGTGATGACAGTAAAGTTTAAGGGCTATTTTTAACAATCAGCATTAATTGCTTAGTTCAACTCATGCTCAGGGTTTTTTACAGCTTCTCTTTTGGGATGTATAATGCTGGAAGGAGCATTACTCTGATCTCCTCCAGCTCTTACTACGCTGCTGCAGTAAACCGTATAGAAACTGCAGGTCAAACGTATGGGGAACCTGGGAGGAGAGGTGGCAATCGCGCAAGACCGCAGTTCATTATCAGTTTGAGTTTTCTAACTTTGTGAGCATGGTAAAAAGCTCATTTACACCCCCTCCCACCTCTCGATAGATTACTGCTTCTAGGAGGCAGCGTACATAAAACCCATTCCAGCTCCCCGGCTGGGCTGAGGAGAGCGAACAAGTTTCCAAATCTCAGCAAAACATTTGGGATGCAGGCGAGAAGCAGGGACAGGACAGACCCAGGGACATGATTTTCTGCGGAAAAAGCAGGCAGAGGAAAGAAAAAGAAAGGAGAAACTCGGAGCTCTGAACTTAGACTAGATGAATCGGGGAGTATTTCTGTTTTAATAATCATTAGGCTATCCTTTTGCAGATAGTGAAAGGACTCCATGACTCATTTATTTTGTGCCGTTTGCACCAGCCCAGGCTCCTGGCTGTGCTCCTGGCTGTTGCTTTTTGTTGCTGCTGACTCGGTTTAACCAGCCTTGACACTTAAAGGCCAAAATTAATCTTCCAAGTGAAAGATGGCCAAGATTACTAAATTATGTGCCTCTTCATTATCTTTAGGTACCTTCTTAGGACAGATGAATGGCCTCAAAGTCAGGGAAGAAAATCCTACAGGGAGAAAGCAAAGAATAATGTGCAAACACTGAATGAAAAAATGAATCCGCACCAAAGGAAAAAGGGAAAAACACACATGCCATTTTTTTTCCCCCACTCGTTCTGTTTCCTTTACATTCACTGGTTCAGGGCCGCTGGTAGAAGATGGAGACATATATTAATTCTCCATGCAGAAAAGTAAACAGTGATCTCCGTCCTCTGGGATTCAGATGTCTGGTCTCAGCTGTCCCTGAGGAATCTTCCTCCATTGCCTAATGGTCTCTGACCATAGCAGATCCATTTAAGGGATACCATATCATTTTCTAAAGCCTCATTTAGACTCATACACAAAAAAAAACATCGCCCTGTCACACTGAAGCGATTTCAACCCCGTAAACCTCCCTTTTCTTTATTTCTCGTAACTAATTTAAAATGCAGGGATGGATTTAAGAAAGAAAAAGAGAGGTAAAGGAAGGAAGGAAAGGAAATAGCACAGGAGCTAACTTTCCAGAGTTGCATTAAATGATGGATTTTAAAAGTTCGTTTTAAAAAAAGTTGTGTAACTTTTTTAGAACAAGTGCCTGCCATAAAAGAGAGAGGAGGGAAAAAGACATTATCTGGTCTAGTAGTTTTCAGGAAGTTGTGGTCCCAATTCCCTAAAAATAAAATTTCTTTATGATCATCATTTTGCTTATTGCTTCTGTTATAGCAGCACCCTGAAAACCTCGGCAGAACTTGGGATCCTATCGTAAAAACAGATTACTGGTGACCACATCTAGTGTTTGAATAAATCTAAACCAGGGCATTGGTGTAAATAGAGAAATCCTCTCTAGAAGAGGCTCAGGGGCTCAGAACCTGTTTTTAATCTTGGGTTCACCTGAAAAAATGTAAACACGATCATTAGTTGTGAACTCAAGTGTGTCAGAAATATTTGGTTTGACTTTATGGAAATGTTTGACTGTGGCACGAACAAAATTTTTAATTTAACATTGTTTAGCCCCTATCATTTCAAACTACATGTTACAATAGAAATGATAGCAGTCCATAGATTGGCCATGAATGATTTGACAGAAGCAGTAAGTGTCCGTGAACCATTCTGGTTGACATGAAGGGGAATTTCCTGGTGGGAAACTTTTCTGGATGAAACTTCTCAACCACGTGAAGTCAGATTGGGAACTGCCACAGGACAGATGGGGCTGTAATGGAAGCTCATAAAGTAGGAAGAGACTTTTTAAAGGACATCTCGACAGCAGGGCCAGGAGCAGAATGAAATCTCCTGCCTCTTTATTCACGGCATAGTTTAATCTTTAACTGTACATGAATTTATTCCCATGCAACAGTCCTGCTGCGCTCCCTGTCCAGCACACCTCACAACTGCCAGCCTGGGGAGAAAAATCAGCCCATCTTTCTAGTAAACGACTGATTTCATGGGCCACTCTGGTAATGCTATTAAAGACGATATTTTTGAACAATAAGTAATCTGTTCTCTGGGATATTTGTACAGTGGAATTCCTTTTCCTTGCCCTGATTTTTTTTTTTTTAAGAAAGAAAACTAAATTTCTATAGGTAATCTAAAACTTACCTGACTAATTTATGATAGAAAATATGATTGGTGTGGAGCCCATCTCAGAGAGTTTTAACTGTCCTGGTTCAGAACTTTAACTGGTAAAATTTAGTACAGCTCTGCAATCAGCAGAGCAAACATCTGGCCATATAGATTTAAGGACAATGAAATATTCTATAATATTTCAAACCTTTTTGAAACCTCCAGCTGAAATGAACGGAGTTAATCTGGGGGCCTCTGTGAAATGACGGTTTATCAGATGCTCCCAACTTGGGCTTGTTACACATAGGTATCAGCAACCATTTCCTTAACCAGAGGATCTCCATGCTGTAGGGTTTGCCTGGGTTGAGATATCAGGGTCCTGCCTGGCCCCACCGCAGCCACGTCAGGACCGAGTGACGTGGGCTGAGCCCACCCAAGTCCCCTCTCCCAGCCCCAGAACCAGGGTGAGCAGGACAGCGCGTTAGTGCACTGTCCTCTGCTGGGGAAATTACAACTTCTTACCCAAATTTCAGCAGCCCTTAGGTCACACCAGCTAGGAGTTTCCCAGCGAAGGAATCAGCATTTTGCCTCTTCTTGTTGCTACAAGCTCGGGGAGTCTGTTCTGGAGACTGGGAGACTTGGGCAGCGGTTGTGTTTCATTGCTGTGTATGAATTTGCTATTCATTTCCAAAGTTTCCTATGAAAACCTTTAAACCATTTCTTCAGATTGTAGTCAGAGCTCCCTGCTGCAGATAGAGCATTTCAGAGTCTTTTCAAAGGACATATAATAAATAAACAACCCTGTAGCTTGGAAGAAACGCTGTGGAAAAAATCCCGACTGCATCATGTGCACACACCTATAGTGTAGCTGTATGTTTCCAATTTGTTCCTTTGCCATCGCTTTTGAAGGCAGACACCCACAGCAGCCATCGCAACGTGCCGTGAGCTTCGGTGACACATTGGTTGGTGATCATTTGTCATTTTAATGTCTCCACCCAGATACGCGTTAAATAGTGCATGGCAGTGCCTCCGTGGCCTCAAGAAGCAGCAGCCTTTGCTTGAGAGCAGAATTATGAGTTGCTAGAGAGTTTTTTTTCTTTTTTTTTTTTTTTTTACCTAAAAAGAATACAGGATATAAGTAACCAGATTTTCTTAATGCTATTCTTCTTTCTGTTCACTTATTAGAAAATCAACAAAACAACTTGGAGAAAAATGGTTCGTGGGATAGTGTCTTCCTGCCTGAGCTAAAACCTGAAATGAAGAGGAAGCCCTCCCTCAGAGCATCTATAGCTACTTCAGATTCATGGCAGAAGGGACATACTGGGAAATTTTTCCCACTACCTGCAGAAGAGATCCCTGATCAGCTAAATTATCCTATGGATAATGCCAAAAGTTTTGTTTTGCATTCCTGGCACGGAGCTGATGCCTGGCTTCAGCCCTTTCTGCAATGTGAGGGCATCCACCCATCCAAGTGGGTGTTGTCCTTTGAGAAGGATCAATCTGTCAAACCTCCAGGGATGAGGCAGTTTGGGGCACAAGTCTTTTGGGTGTTCAGCCAAAACTGAAACGGCACTTTCAAACTTTTCAGGCTTTACGTGTTCCTGTGTCAACATGTTTGCTTGCTGGGACACGACTGGCACAGGACTTGGTCACATTCTAACTAAGATGCACAAGGTAATTTATAGGGGAGACAAATCTTTTGTGGTGCAACAGTTTTAGTAAAACAGGTATGTGCAGTGCACATCCTTCAATGTTACTTAAAATGCATATTATAACTGTAGCTTTCATTTGTGGATTTGGTTTAGTGCAGTTTATGCTTTTGCATTTATTCAGACCTTTGCAGGCAAAGGGGTCTCAGTGAAACAGGTGCTGGATCTGTATGAAATGCCTCAATCCATAGTTCCTTCTTCTCAGCTCTGAAATCCACCCTATATATTGTCTCTTTAGCAAAACAAAACAAACAAAACCCCCTCTTCAAGCCATGATTTCCACCCAGATGGCCATTAGGTGTGACCTGAGACATACTGGGTCTGAATCTTCAAATGAGACTAACACTGATGGGCAGAACCCCTTTAGGCTTGTGACCCATTACCATCACAGTCCCTTTACGGAGAATCCAAACTTACAGGCTGTAGAGGAATTGTAGAGGGTTAATTAACATTGATAATATACAGCTGTGGGCTTGCTTCAGGGGCGGTGGGTTGGCTGACGTGGATAACGTACAGCTGTGGCTTGTTCCTGCTGAGTAGCTGAATAGCACTGAGGAGCCCAGAAGAGAAGGAGCACTAGGTGAAGGGAGAGGCAGTGGATGAAGAGGAGTCCTGGATGTAGGAGAGACAAGGAGAGGCCCTGGGAGAAGCAAGGAGAAGAGGGCCTGAATGATGAGAGGCTGGCAGGAAGAGGAGCCAGGAGAAGGAAGAACCCGGACACAGCAGGGGCAAGAAGCAGGGTGGACTGGCCTGAAGAGGATGAAGAAACAGCACGGACAGTAGATGAACCACTGAAACCTTGTGTGAGACTGATGGTGGTGCTGAGGCATGAGGGGGCTGGTATGGGGTGGTAAAAGCTTTGTTGCAGCTTGATAGTTTGGTAGTGCTGTGACAACAGGCAACTACATCTACCTATTTGGACATAATTTAGCTAAGGCTCAAAATCCAAATAGCTATTAATTTCAGAAAATTCAAATTTAGCAGAAGGGATAGTTTCCTCTTGGATGGCCTGTGTTTATTTTAACCATACTTTGGTCTGTAAGATCAGTGCTGCTTTCTTGCTCAGGATATGGGGAATTGCAAATGTAATTTTTCTGACACACTATAATTACTGCAGGCATCAACTGTTTTTATGCACTTCTCCAAAAATATGGTCAATAGTGTTTGCACAGGAAATTCTGGCTTGCAGGGAACGCCCTGGATTTCATCCGTTCTTGCTTGTAACTCAATCTCTTCAAAAAATCAGAAACTACCTGAGTTTACTTTTCTAGTTTGTAAGTTGCATGAAACACTGGGGTTTGGTCTAGACATTACTCCTATATCCATACTGGCTATATAAGTTTTCCAGGAATACCTTCTTTATGTCTTTCAAAACGTTCCTCGCATTCTTCTCAAAGTTTTTTTGCAGTCACTTCTGCTGCCTGTTTCAGTACGAACAGAGAATCAGCAGAAAATCAGTCTTGTATGGTGGAGAAAGAGAATCAGGCACTTGGACCCCGAGTCCCCTGGCAATTATTTTCCATCACTGTACCATCATGTCTGTAATTAGTGGTGCATTCGTTGGCAGCAGGGGCTACTCATGGACCAGAGTTCTATGCAGCACTACTGAACATCTTGCAACCCACATTTCAGCACTGATTGCTGGGCAGAGGCCACCTCTCCACCACTTTTGTTCTTAGTGCAGTGGTTTTGGCAAGGCAAAAAGCGGCACAGAGCGGGCATACGTTGTGCCCACTGTCACTTTATGTGCCACAGCTGTTATGTGCTCGTCCTGCCCTGCTGTAATGGTACAGGCAGTGCAAGATTTGCTCAAGCTGAGCAATGAAATAGCTTTGGGCTAGATAGCCAGCCCCAAGAATTGCTTCATTTTTAGCTAAAGAGAGGGGAAAAGAGAAGAAAAAGGGTAATGTAACAGCAGTCACACCCAACGAGTTACCAGCACTCTGCAGTGTATACGTCCCACCTCACCGCATCCTTCTGCCGTGGTGCCTTTCCCTTTCACAGAAGATGGGCATCTTTCCCGATGGCTACACGGCTGTCTTCTTTTGCCTCACCCAATGGAAGCCACTTTAGCCAGGACTGCGTACACCCAAACCCGTAGCCTGTGCATTCATGTCATGGTTGGACACAAGCCCAAATCTTGTTATTTAAGACCAGAGGCATCACTGCTACCAGCTGAGCATTTATGTCTGTAGAGTAATAAGAATTGAAGTCAAGATAAAAATGAAAACAGCCCCTTTTCTCAGGCAACTCTTACCTAAATATCAAATACAGCGTACCAGGAGCAGTTCCAAAACATTATTTGTGATCCTGATCTGGCCTAGGGACAAGAATATTACTTACACAGACTCTAGCAGCACCGCACATAACTTTTATGAGAAGATATCCTGCCAATTACTGCAACTGGAAACATACGTTTGCACACTGAATATGTGGATTATGGAGAGATTTTTGTTTGTTTGTTTTGGGGTTTTTTAGCGTGTGGAATGTTGGAGACTTGGTTTCCATTTGCATGTGTGTATCTATGGGATACACTCCTAATGGAGCCCTTTGAATTACTTGGAGTGGCTAGACCAAGTGTGGATTACATTCGTCTGGAAAATAACACTTATGTATCTAGTGCACTTCAAATGATAATAAAAAAAAAAGTTTAATGGATCTATCTACCTTAAGCACTTCTCTAGCTCTCAGCCTAATATCTGGTTACCTCGCAAATGGGAATACTTCAACACAACATGCTTTCATTAAAAAGAAAGATGACTTGTTGAAACCACGCATTTTTATGGAAACAGATCAACTATGACAAAATCTATTTATTTTTTTTTTAACAATTTCTTGTCTGTAGCTAATGAGAGATTGCCAGATTAGCCAGGGTATGTATTGACTTCTTGCAGTGTATGGGACTGTCAACCTCAAGTTCCTATCGGAAAGATGTTACTTCAAAAGATGTGGGTGTGATGGAACAATGTTGGTGTCAAACTCAGTGTTCTGCTATATAGAAGAGATCCTTAAAATTCAGCTTTAAGTCCTCAAGATTATACATTGGAGAAAATTTAAAGCTAGGAGAACTTCAATCTGCCTGTTCTTATGCCAAAATGGACCTGGTCTTCCTCTGATTCAAATGAGCATTTGGGCAGTAAAAAGGTAAAAATGAGCTAAGTAAGTTCTGTCAACGTCAGAAGGTATATGGTGCACACCTTTGAGAAAAGAACATTGCATGAGAAATAGTTCCTGAGAATTAAAAAAAAAAAAAAAAAAAAAAAAAAAAGGTGTTTAACTCAATCTAATTTAGTGTAAAAGCAACAGTTGATGACAGCCAGCCAGTCAGGGCACATTGCAGATGGTGTTTTTCATGGCTGTAATCTAATGTCATAGCTTTTGCAGAAGTGGAATTAAAAATCTTCAATTCTTTGTGGTGAAGACAGACAGATGCTTTCCTGCTTTAATTCCTGAGTGGCCATAACATGTTCGTTGACATTTCAACTTGATGTTTTAATTGGCTGATTTGAATAAAACTCAGACAGGTTATGTTGCTCAGTTTTATTTTGTGTCTCCCAGCCCAGCAGCCAACAAAAAGAAGACAGCAGGACAAGGAGGGGCGGTGACTTTTCACCTCTCTGATTCTCTCCATGTTTTGTTTAGCTCTTAATATATTTAAATTCATGCCTTGTTAAATTAGAACTGTGTCCTGGAGGGACTGAAGTCAGCACCAGTCCAAAAAGAGGGTGCCCAACATTCCTCCCAATTGTCCAGGAGAATATTTTCTTTAAAGATATCTTTTTTTTTTTCCCCGTGAATCAATTTCTTTCTCATGTGCAGCTCTAAAAACGTACACATAGCATACCACACAGCACACCTCAGGGGTGTGCTGCAACCCTGGAACCAGAGGAGCTGGTGTCTTAATTTTTCCAGACTGTGGAGACCACTTGCTGGGGTGGACCACTCCTCCCCATTCCCAGCATCCCAAGGAGAAGGGCACAAGCTTCTCTAGAAACTGTGAACATTTCTGTGTCTGCAGCAGTGGCGCTTTCTAAGGGCTCACAGACTCTTTGAAAATCACTTTAAGCCATCAAGGCAGTGAAGCTCTCAAGTAAAGAGTGCTGTGACCTTGCTAACCTGGATGTCTGTGGAAATTGGTCCGGATTTGGGCGATGATCATTCCTTGCCAGAACAATGAAGGGTTAAAATGGCTGGATGGAGTGAGAGGGGAAGAGGAAGACAAGGAGAGCAAATGGTTAGCACATAGGCTGATCTAGCTGGTGTTCCTCACCTAAGACTTGTTCAGGACCTGCCTACAAACAGCTATTTCCCTCTGAAAACTACAAAAATCAGAGATGCTGAGAGCCACTTCACTCGTAAGTCTGGTGAATACCTTATGACAAAACAGCAACCAGCATCAGCATCAGTTGTTTTTTCCCTGCCTTATTTTTTTCTTAAGATCTATAGCTATACTAATTTGGTTTGCATTTTTATCTCTCCATACAGAAATGTAGACCCTAAAGCGACACACCATTTCTGTCTTTGCTCACTTAGGTCAGCAGATAAAGCTGAAGATCAGCATCTGCAAAACCATTGCAACTTCCAAGTATTTCTGAGGGCTATAACAGTGTATGTGTGCATATGCACACACGCTCAGTGACACTCAGTCTTTGAGAGGAGGATGGGGAGAACGTGAGGTGTGCTTGGTGTCTCTCAGGTACCACGGATGCAGCGCAGTCTGAGTTGGAAGCAAGTTTGCTCGCCCCAGGTTAGTGCTCGAGGTGTAAACCCTCGGCACAAAGCCGCCACAGACCATTAGCAGAGCTGGGCATCCATCTCTGTCAAGGGGAAGGTCAGGGCTCAGTTAGCATGGAATCTGAATTACCTTCGCCCTGGAGAAACAGGCGCTCTCGGGTGGGATGGAGGTCACTGCCAGGGCAGCATCAGAGAAGCCCCAGCATAGGCTGCTGCCTTCCCAAAGGAGATTTCAGCTGCATCTTCCACACTGTCTTCAAAACTATAGAAACTTCACAATTTCGCTCCTTTCCCATAAACTCTCGGAGCAGAGCTGTCCTGTTGCCCCTCTCCCAGTCCTTTGTGTTCCTGTCACCCCTTTGCACCCCATACAGCTCTTGGATTTGCCTGAAAATCCACATCAGATTCCAGAAATAATCCAGTAATAATAAATTGGTGCCTCATCTCACTGCAGTAAGGAATGCCTTGACTAGGGTGAGTATAATACATTTTGATGCCTAGGGTAGCTTTGCTGGGGGGAAAAAAAAAAAAACACAAAAAACCAAACAAAACAAAAAAACAACACACAAACCAAAAAATTAATCAAAGCAAAACTGGGGAAATTTAGAGGAGAATCAAAATCTGTGGCAAAAATCCTGAGCAGCTCTCATTTGTTGTATTTCCATCAGAACTAGTTCTTTGGTGATTAGTCAACCTAAACTCAGAAACTGGGCTGTAACAATGCAAAAATGAGAAAAATTTATGTGATCCTCAGATTTTTCCTATGGAATAGAAGCAATTCCATATGAAATGAGTCATTCCTTCCATCAATCAACTGTCAACCTAAATTATTTCAGAATTCTAGTACTGAGCCTCTGAATACTCTCAGAAATTTTTTACAATTCTAAACTAAGCAGCAGCAGCAAACTGCAATGAAAGCATCTCCTTCCAAAGCAGCAGTCAGAATGAACTACAGGTGAGCATATTTGTCAGTCCTGGACATTACTTCATGTTTTCACCTGGGAATTTCCAAAAACAAACTGCACCCTGGGCTGCCAACAGTGTTTGGGCCAAAGCTGCTGCGCGCCCCCGCCAGCACGAGACCACCCTTTGCACAAGCGGCGCTGGCGACGCAGCGAGATGCTTCTCTCCTGGCTGCCGTGGGGAGGGATCCAGCCTCAGTCAAAGACAGCAGCTTTCAAAAAAGAAAAAAGTTGGTTCTTCTCACCTCCGAGCTATCTGCTGAGCCAAGTCCTTTTAGTGTGGAGGGTGCTCTTCCCACGATACACCCCTGGGTGTGGCAGGGCTGGTGGTCCCCGGCCAGGGCTGGTGTTTGCAGGGATGAACCAGCCCTCGCCGCTGTCTGCAGGCGCTTACACCAGCCTGGGCTCATGTCCAGACAAATCTCCACCTGCTTTTATCAAGAACTGCCCAAAGCCCAACTAAAATAACATTTTTCATTTTATCATTGGCTCAAATGATGCTAAGAAAGCAAGGAACATGAACAAAAGCAGTGAAATTAAAAAGCTCCACATGTTAAACTTCTTGATAAATTCATTTTTGGATGAATGGTATTTAGAAAGCCCTCCTTCCCTTCCATTCAATTCGGAATTCACCCGGACGCATATAAATCCCACCGACTTTGGTGAGAAATGCTACGTGTGTGCCGATGGACAGAATTTGAGCGTGTATGCTGATACTTAGCGAGAAAGAGAGACACATTTCGTTCACGTAGCAGAAAGGAAATTGTGCTTTACTGTGGCGTTTACTCTTCCCAGTCCTTTAATTTTCCCTTTGTTTAATATTTCAGCAGAAGCCATTTATCTTCCCTGATGATCAAATAAACTGGGTGGTAAAATAACGGATATGCAATTCATTGGGAGCGAGAAAACAGTATTATAAGGTAGACCAAAGGGATGTAGTTTGGAAATACAGTAATGTGTGATTTGCTACCTTATGCTTGCCTCAGTGCCCGAGGGAAAATATTGGTTTTTTCATACCAAGCGAAGATATGGGCTATGCTTTAGGAGCACCGCAGTGCAGGGGATTGCAGCTCTGAAAGCCGATACTTGCCTGCTTCAGAAAGCCATATCCAATTCCAAGCCAGATCTTTCTCCTCAGTGAAGATAACAGGAATGAAGGCGCTATCAGGATTTTTGAAGCAGCAGCTGCTAATTAGGAAAGAAGGAGTGAGGCTGCAGCAGTGGGAGGCTCAAGCATCAACAGCAAAATGATGCTGCCTGAAAAACAGAGATTTTTCTTTGGTCCTCCATGGTCTTGACCCAAGGCCAGTGAAGTCTTTCCACGGGCTTTGGGGGATCTTCAGTGCAGAAAACCAGAGGGAACCTGACTCCCAGCACAGCCCTCAAACTAACCAACTTCTCTGCCAGTTCACAGTGTGAGTAGGTATGACACGGCTCGAAGAACTGCCACCAGAAGACGGGAAATTTTAGACTCTTGCTCCCATTGAATCTTCTTTTGCAGGCAGAAGGCCAGGATTCACTTCACTTATCTTTCCATCACTAGTTCGTGGGGTGAAAATACTTCTCAGCCTTTTTCTGCTATGACAGTTAATTAAATAAATGGTCCTAATGTTCCTTATGAAGTTACAGCGTAGGCTTGTGTCAGGCTGTTCATCGGTTTGCTTCCTTTCATCATCTTCTTCTAGGTTTCTAGAGGAAAAATGGAAATCTAATACCATGTAAGTGTCACCTATTTGATTACAAACATACATAAAAAATTCCACTTGCTCTTTTTAATCTGTTTCTTATTCTAATTATGTCGAGAGCCCTTTGCCTGGCAGGCATGCAGACTTCATATAACACAATCACCAAGAAAACAGATAAATTGTACAGATTAGAGTTACTATTTCATACCTATTTTTTGCAGCAAGTTTCTAAATTCAAATCAATTAAAGAATCTACTATGAGTATCAAAGCTCTTTTAAAAATCCTTTCTTTTTACCCTTCCGATCTGAATTTTTTAGTTTGAAGATAGATTAACCAAACGTGTAGAAGTATAACAACATGACATGCCTTTGAAGACCAGCCTTAATTTTTCCAGCATATCTCATCTAACCACATGAATATTTTTTCCTGTGAAGTAGTATTTAAATATTTATTTTAAAATGGTGAAGTGCCTTCACATAACAACACAAATAATCGTTTTAGTTGGCAGGCTAAAGATCAAATAAAACACCTAAATGTGGTTCAGATATTGACATTTATTATTTTTAATGAGAAAAAATGTACCCTAAAAGACAACCTCAAAATACTTGATTATTTTTGGGAGTAGACTGTGGGTAAAAAAACCACCATTGCTATCTCAAATTTTTGAGATTTAAAGATAAAGTAGACCAGTATTAATAGGCATACGTATGTCTATATGCTGCATACAGTCTCTTTTTATTTTTTTAATATTTATAGACTCAGAGACTGGTGACGTTTCTTATGGGCAAGGGACCATGACGTTTGGCTTGTATCAGTGTTACAATTAGAATGACTGAAGCTTCAGCTCAGTCATTAAATCACTATTATACTTTCAATTTAGAAAAATCTATTTTTCTGTGTGAAGTCTCTGGAGCCGAATAGTGATTGTCACGTTGGCTTTAGTGGTACCATGCATTTGGGCATCTCTACTATTTGTTTGTTTTCACAAAAGCTTAGCTACATAATCTCCCTGAGACTTCTACACCTAGACAAAAACATAAAGTTAAAAAAAAAAAATATTGTAGGTAAACGGATTCACCTGCCTGCAGACACAGGCACACCCAGAGTATAACAATTTCCTAAGTAAACTGAACTTAAAAAAACAACGAGAAAAATCAAAGACAAAAATAACATCTTTGATTCCTACAGAAGGGATCTGGCAAGGTTGTATCCTCAATGCAAACCTTCAGGTTCCTTTCCAGGAACTGAAATTGACTTCTTTTCCTGATGTTTATTTTAAAAAAACCCAAACAAAAACAAAACACACTTTTTTCATGTCTTTGTTTGTTTCTTTGTAGCAAAAAGGGTAAACTCTCTGTTTTACTATCAAGACTTTCTGTTTGCTTAGATTTTTTAAAATTCTTGCTGCTGCCTTTTTTTTTTAATTGTTATTAAATGATCCTTTTTTTCTTTTTTTGGGGGGGAGAAAAACTGTGAAGTAAATCAGAAGGTAGCTGCACTGGACTTCAGGAACATTGTCAAGGCATTGGTTGGGTATTTATAGTTAGGCAAAGGTTTTGACTCTCTTAATTTCACATCTTTAATAGACATGACAAACTCAGGCTCTGCTACAAATGTTTTCTCAAACTGTAACTGCCAAGCTCAGCTGGAAATGGGGTATAATTTTTGTCTCCATCTCTGTTAAGTCTGTCTCAGATTTTCATGGCACAAGTTCTGCTGGGCAAGTGATGTTTTCCTCAGTGTTTCCTTCCATAAAAACACAAAAGCCTGCTTCCAACACTAAATGTACTGCTTGATGTAATGATGGAGATCCTTTTTACTTCCCTGCCCTATATGAAGTCCCTAGGAAAAACCTGCTGCATAGACACAAATGAAGAAGAGATGAAGAGCATCTGGATGCGAGGAGGGGACATGGAGGCACTTTGCCACCAAGAGCCCAGGGGCAGGGGAGCACTTTTTCAGCCGTGAAGGTGACGCTTTCCCACCTGGGCTCACTTGGCACTGTAAAGCATCCTGTGCTGGATGAGGCACAATTTTAGCTCCTGGCCTTTCACAAGCCCTATAGGAAGTCAGGGAATAGCATGTCCGAGTAGCACGGGTGACCCTTCCACGTAGCACGGACCAACCCCATCGACTCAAGAAGCTGCAGGTTTCTGAAAGGGTAGTATGAAGAAACCTCCCAGCACGACCATTACCCTGCCCTGCCCAGAGAGGTGAAGATCATCTAAAGAATCACATTTTAAAGTCTGAGCTGCGTTTCCCGCGTGTGGTTAGATGCTATTGTTGGCTTTACGCTGGGCTACAACGTGGCAGCAAACACAGCATCAAGGCAGTGCCCGCTCCCAGACAGCGAGGAGATTGCACGGGATGGAGCCGGCAGATGTGCCAGAAAGGAGAGGACGGCAGTCAAGCCGAGCTAAACACTGCAGCTTCTTCATTAATAGCCAAGAAGCCGAACTGAGCTGTCTCTGCATGCTAAAGCGTTCTGCATTTCAGAGTGCAGGGAGGAAAGCTATTTATAATGTTAATCCCACACAACCAGAGCTATTCCTAACGATGCCAGCCTGCCCAGGCACGTTACAGAGAGCTGTTCTCTCAGTACTGCCAAAGCTATTGTCTATTCACGTCTCTTCTGAAGTAGAAGAGGGAACACTCAGTGACAACTTGTTTATCTGATGGACTGTAAATTTTATCACAGAGTAACCGTTTATGTCACTTTGAAATATGGGGGGTTTTATAATCAAAGATGTCCTTGGGTGAAATGAGTTGCATAGGTGACACTGTCACTTAAGAGTATTCGTTTGTACCTAAAAATACAAGCACATAAAAGAGGATGGAGATAGTATTGATGCAGACTCAAAAGGCAGTGTGGATAAATTGTATGAAGCCCCAAGTGTTTAATAATACACATTGCAAAGATGATGTAGGCTCTACAGTCAAGATCTGTTCTGAAATAAGTGATGTCTGCCTGGTAGTGTACATTATGCCATGATCCTTCACTAAGATTTTTTTTCATTCAATGATAAAGGCCCATTCGGGGATGGGGAGAGAAAGCAAAATCCCAAGTTACAAGCACGTTACAGGCCACCATCACCATTTGATAATGCCCACAGAGTCCGACATAGGCAGCAAACATGGTCTCCAGGGCGTTTGTTGCAATGAGTGGGGCGGCAAGCAGAGAACGAGGGTCCAGGCACTGGAAACAATGTGTTCTGGCTATAACTGATCGAGAACTTGTGGATTTGGACTATTCTGCTCAGAGGGAAGTGGCAAATTGAGGAATTTATCATAAAAAGCTGTAAAGCGGGACATTAAAACAGACATTGGGTTAAAATATACAACACACACACACAAAAAAGGTTAATTTGTTTTCATCTGCTGGTTACATTCCAAAAGGTGAAGTTTGTTTTTTCCTCTTGAGCTAGCTTTGGAGAGGAGATATGCCCCATATGCCACCAGTTGCTCTTGCATACAGAGCCGTAGCAAGATGTTTGCCAGAGGTTTGAACTCTGGTGAGCATGGCCCTTCCCTCCCAACTTTCATTTCCAGCTGTTTATTTGAATGTGACTTCCAGGCTGGTGAAAACGTGCCGGATTAACAGGCCTTAAAAATTAAAGACTATTGATGCAGGCAGCAGGTAGAGCAGAGGCAGCTGTCTCTCTGGCATCCCACGATGGGAAATACTCGGAGGCCAGTGGGTGACTGTGGTTTCTAACACAGCCGAGGGTTTGCCTGGCTTTTGTTGTAGGGGTTCACACTCAACAGTATACATGCCCACAGAAGACAGACAGCAAAATATTTCCACATTCGGAGATTTGTTCATGTCAAGGCCAGAGGGAACGTGGTGTTAATGTGGTTGAGCTTGTGACACTTACACAGGCCAAATAATTTAACCCCTTGGCTTCTACAGTAAAGGAATCTGTTCCACCTCTGGCAGTAGGAGGACACCGAATCCAAAACCACGCCTGAAGGAGACAGCGTACCCTGGAAAACCATGCATCGGCTTTCAGCTCTCAGGATCTTCAACTTCTCTGAGTTCAGAAGCCCCAGGGATGGTTGCTCTGATGCCAGTGGGGATGCAGTCTAACTCGTCAAAGGCTGACTGCTCAAAAAGGGAGCGAAATCTAATCAGGACAATAATGCAAAGCATAGCATGGACTTGTGCAGCAAGGCTGGCTCTGTCACTCTCTGTTAGTTGATATGTACGATTGCTGAACTGCCCCTTTACCTCTTTGTGTTTTGCAATACGTCCCAGTCTTAATTCCACCAATAGACATAAAACTTCCGATCATGCCAGTCGCAGAGACAATTACATAAGAAACTTTTTTTTTTATGTTGTTCTCCCCCTCTCTATTTCAGTTTAGAGAAACAAAGAGGCCCATTCATTCAATTTGCAGCTGAGTCTCTCAGGTTATGTAAATTGTTAAATCATCCATGCTCCCTCTTTTTAGCCATATTGCAAGCAGTGAATTTCCATATCCAGTTTAAACTTCACAATTGATCTATCCCGACAAACATGGAGAGTGAGAGAGATCAAGAGTTTCATCGTTTTCCCTTCCTTTCTCCTGGTTAATCAATACGTTATACTTCCACGGAGAATAATAAAAAGAAATCAGAAGCCTTGCATGAAAAACCAAGTGGAATAAACCCTTGTGATATAATTAGGAGATGCCTGTGGACTTCCTTTGAGCTTTATTCGTTTCCATCAAGACATAATTTAGTGCAGAAACACAGCCAAGCTTCCATTTAAAATCTCTTAATACTTTTTTAAAAAATTCTTACTATTTTTACCTTTGAGTTTTAATTAACTAGAAGTTCCTTGGGAAAGCTGCTGCTTCTGCTCACTTATTGATGCTTACATTGATTTGTTAAGATTGTTGTTGGATTTCTCTGGAGCAGGAAATTATAGCAATATTAGAGTTACTTTTGATCACTTAATGATGCATGTTAATAAGAGTATTTTGTTTTACTTTGTACTTTGTTTACTTTGTAAACATCTCAGTTTCCCTGCACCTTTCTGTGGTTCAGTTTCAAAAAAGAAAAAGAACTTTATAAAATCTGTCCAAGGCTTGCCCACTTGGGGACACTTATGCTAAGCTTTTGGCCAGCAAGGGTAACTTTTTATAAAGGATCAGCAAGTTCTCCTGTCCTTGCAGGAAATCAAGGCCTTTGTCTTCTGTGTGGTTGTCCCTCCCAAAGACACCACCCACCCCACCCCACCCCACCCCTTGTTTTCCAAAGGCCTGGCCAAGGAGCCAGACAAGTGGCTCTGCTCTGAGACCACACTTCAGGAAAGCACACTCAGCTAGTTTGGTTTATAAAAGAACATTTCATCCAGCACAACACTTAGACACAAGCTTCGCTTCTACTGGCTTTACGTAGAGATTGCTTCTGGCTAAGAAAAAGGCATCTACCTGCATAGACTGATGAAAGAGGCAATAACAAAAAAGGGCAACCGAGATGCAGAGCCGAGCAGAAACTGGTAGCAAATTTACAAACACCTAGATTAAAACGCAGAGTAGAAAAGTTCCCGTCAATGCCCACATGGCTTTTACCTTTAGCAGGACCGGAGTACGAAGCCTGAATGTGTTAAAACAAGGGCTCTGGCACTGCGTGCTCTGGGTGGGCTAGAAGTGTCTGGTATCCATTAAAGCCCAACATTCTACCGAACCAAGAGATTAATTCTCTTGCAGGAACCTGGGCAAACCAATAGCAGCAGAAAGTTAATCAAGCACTGATCCTCCCAATCCACTTAATCACAGCCAGCTGCTACTTAAAGCCTAAGAAGAGCAACATCCCCAGGGCAGCCCTTTTGGAGGAGGGGAGAAGCAATTCAGAGAGCGCCCTGGATGGGAGAAGGGCATTAAAAAGTTAATAAAATAAAAGTTAATTCCCTCAATCAAGGAGGTAGAGAACAGTTCTGGGAAGTTCTAAAGCTTCCAATATTAATTTCTTCCCGCCTTCCCAGCTGCTTATCCCTGGAAGGCATTTGATTTGTACTAAAATATTTGCTCATAACCCAAGTTTCCTCCTGGAGTGTACATAGACTGTGCAATGCCTGAGACTTGGCTGTGGTTTTTTTTCCCCTCTTTCATTCCAAGTGTCTCTAAAATCTTAAAAACACTGACCACGCCAATTCAGTTTGCGTTGGCTGGATAATCTTGTCTTCATTTTCTTTTGAGGTATGTATGGTCTCTTGGCCATGTCATCCTCTTAATGTAAAATTTTGCCTGTTTTAACAAATGTGTTATTCCCCATTTGAACTTTATTGGACTGGAACATTTTGAGGGGTTCTGACAGGATTTTAGGTGTTTAAGCTTCCATATAGGAAATCCCTAAGTACATCATAGAGGCCTCTTTGCAAAACACTTGAACACTTCATGTGATGTAGGAAAATGCTTTTCTTCCTGAATTCTCATTGGGGAATCTAAGACACTGATAAATTAAGAGACTTGATAAAATTACCTGCGGTGGCTGTGGCAGAGTTAAGATTTAAAACCAGCCTGTTATTTTATTAACCAGTTCACCATCTCGAAGTACTGGGTTGAAGCCAATGCAAGGATGAGGCCCTATCTCCCAGTCAATGGTCATCACTTTTAGGTGTGGAGTTGAGAGAGGATTTTATGGTCTAGGTTTCTGGAAGGTCGTTTAATTAACAGGAAAGCTGCATTAAGATTTCAGTTTGGTCACGCAGGAATTTCAGAAGCCAATGCACTGAAACCAGGGTTTGGAAACGGTCTCCCTGGTTGGTAAGACCTGATGTTGAGAGACGTGACCGCAATAGAGTAAAACAGGGGAAGGCTCTTGGCAGCGGTAAGGCTGGCTTGCCCAGGAGCTGGCACCTTACAGGAGAGGTGCACAGTCCTGCATCAACACAAGCTCTCACACCAGAAACAGCTGGTGTCCCTCGGCCCCCGAGCGCACGTGTGGGCAGCTGACGGTGCTGGCAGGAACACCGACACTGGCAGGGTCCCCGGTGGGAACGGTCACAGCGGGGCTGCGCTGCCTCCAGGCTTTCCATGTGGATGGAAATCCCGGTACAGCGTGGCCACGCCTGGGGCAAGTTTCCCTTGTAGTTCCAATATTATGAAAAAAACCTCCACGTGGTTCATCATTTTGAGTCTGCTATCAGCAAGTTGGTTTTTAAAGGAAAGGAAATCGTCATCAGAAGCAGCTCTGTTTAGTTTCACCGGACTCCCTCTTTTTCATGAATCTGCACAACATTTTTAAAATGGAAAGTATTGGTCAGCAGTTTCGTATCACTGGTTATTATCTTTGCTGTGGCAAATACATTCCATAATACTTTCCCTAATATTTGTTTTCTGAAAAGTTTTCCACCAAAGAAATATTCCTGCATATTAAAAAATGGCAGCATATTGGACATATCACAGGCTTTCACTTTTTTTCTTAGAACAGAAAATGCCAAACTTTTAAACAAATATTTATGGTTTTGTACACACATACATGCACACATTTGCATCCTCAAGGTACCGTGATATGAAAAAACACTCTGGTGATCCCATCGATGTTGTTACAAAGTCATGGTTATTTTGAAGGTACACGGTCCACCTTATAAAAATCAGTTGGACTGTATTTTGTGTTCTATTTTAAAGATGGTTACATAATTTCAGATTTTTTTTTGGTAAGCCATCAGCAAACATTCCCACTCTTCTGTTGGCAAAACACCTTAACTAGAACAGTCTTTGGGGGGGTTTCACTAATATCTCCAGTTTTCTATAATATAGCTTGACTGACCTTTTTAAATTAATGTGGATGGAATTTTCCATGTGGCTGAAAGAAAATCTGTTTGAAGTGGGAACTTTCCATTTATTTGTGTTTACCAATTGCTGTCTAATAAACGTACTTCCAAATTAATTAGTACGGGAGCCACTGGTTACGTTCCTCCCTTCCCCAGCTGTGTGCACTGCAGCGGTTCTGCGGTACAGATGTGTTGTGCTGAACATCTCCTCCAAGCTCACTCCCAGAGGTGCTCACTTCCAGTGGCTAGACATCGGTGAGTGACAGCATGGTGAAAAGCCAGTCTGGATTTCTGGGGAGAAGTTCTGTCATCAGTCACCAATCACCAGCATTCCCCCAGTCATTAAAAGCCAAATGGAAGAGAACGGTTTCAAGGAGCTGAATATATTTTTCATACATCATTAATGAGGCGATTTAGGTTGAGGAACATTAAGGAGATCGAGTGATGCTCAGGAGAGACCTCGAACATTAATGGATGCAGCTTAATTCAAAACTCCTTTTCTAAGGCCATTTAAAAAGTGATTTATTATCATCACACACCTGAAAATGTCTGCAAGGCATTGCATTCCTGCAGCCAGATTCAGAAAAGCCATTAAGCACATGCTCAAATAAACTCATTAACCCAGCGCTGCCTAACTCTATGAGCAGGGGAATCATTAAGGAATCACCCACACTGTTTTAAACCCAGTTGTATTTTCTATAGCAGTACTCACTCCAGCCCTCACGTTATCCATCTCCACCTTCCATCTTCTTGCGTATGCAATTAGTAAACAACTCCAATCCAAAGTGATTGTCGTTAGATTGAGCAGGTTTGCAGACCACTTTAAAAGTGATCTTTGCTAGTACTACTGAAATCTATAATGACTGTTAGACTGAGGCTATCACAGAGCACAAACTTGTAGGAGAATGTGGGAGCCCAGAGTCCATCGTCCACGGTGTATGGCCTGGGGTGGTGGGATCTGGTGAGAAATCACAGAGAACCTTTCTTGGAGAGGGAAATGCTCCTGGCAATAGGTTTTTACTCCACCTGGGCATGGGGGAGAAGTAGCAGAGGAAACTTGTACTTTACGTAGCAGAGACAAGCTCTGCCAAGCCCCTGCTCCCATGCGTGCCTGGTGCTCAGTGAAAGAGGAGAAAGGACTTACTCGGACCCCTGGAAATCCCACCAGGCAGCCCTGAGTGCTCGGCCAGGGAGGAGGGAGGGCAGCCCCATCCCTCGCGGGGATGACATAGCTCTGCAGTGTGAAACCTCCATGAGATCAGATGGAAAAGTTTAACGCTACCCCTGCGAGGTTTTGGTGCATGAAGGACGGAAAAAAACTGAAGAACATCCTTAAAATGTAAAACATCTTGGTCCTTTAATAATCCCATGCGGTATGTTTTCACTTTAGCAATAATTGTATTTTCTTTTTGCGTATTTTATTTAACAACATTTCAGGACCCAGCTAATCTGTTCCATCTGTTGAGGGAGTGAACAATGTGCTGAGCCCAGAAACAACTGCCTTTATCAGGCTGTGGCAGTTTGCAGAAGCAATCTAACACCCTGAGTAATTCCCCAGGAGAAACTACAGTCTCACCTACTGTGGACACTGCCGTCCTTGCTGCTATCAGTAACCGCACTGCAACTGCAGCTGTTACGAAGGTTCAGAAGAAATTTATTGTTGAAAGGTATCAGTGTAACAGCAATTGCAGGGAGACAGATGAAAGTCCTACAAGAAAAAAAAAAAAAAACCAACTAAATTCAGCTTTTCAGCTTTTCTAAAGTTGATGTGAGGGCTTGTGGTGTGCGCATTTATATTTTATATTACAATTTTCAAATCAAACAATGCATCCTAACCAGATTAAGAGGTGTGGCAGTTAACATTTAAGAGTTATGCTGTAGCATCTTCATCAACCCATCCCGGGTGTGATGCTAAACAGGGGAAGAAACACTACAGTAGATAAAAATCCCCTGCACTATGATGCTTTGGGAGTCATCTCAAAGTAAAACTGTGGCAAGATCCCTCTTGGCTACCTCTGCTGTGTAAAAAGAAAGGTGTCCAAACATTCAGTGCCTCTGCAGCCTGTTGGAAGAGACAGGGTGGATGCAAGTGTGGCACAGGGTGGATGCATGTTAGGATGGGCTGGATGGTCCCAGGCAGATGCTTCTTGCAGGGAGAGGGGCTGCGGTGCCCAGCGGAGCCCACCCGGCTGGCCGCCGTCCCCTCTGCAAACCCGAGGGTGCTCTGGCTGCTGCGCAGTGTCATCGATACAAAGCAGCTGTCAAACAACCCATTCAATTAGCTTCAAAGCTGCTTTCTATTTCCAAAGTGGTACAAACCGGCCGAGGCGCAGTGGTGTGAATCTGGCCGTGATGAGCATGCCTCCAAACCTCCCTCAATAGAAAAGTTAGAAGCCACCGATGAAACGTCGTGCTTTCTGGAAAGGATCTCCTGCCCGCTGTTTACTGTGCAGCGACACACAGGCTTAGCACAAATATGTGGAGATAAAATCTGTGGGGGGGAGAGCCAGGCAAACAGGAAGGATGTCCTTGTCCTGGCTGAGGTTTGGTCCAGCTGCTGAGCTGGATGCGGCGGCGGCTGCGGGAAGGCTCAGGCTGACAATGGTGCCAAAATGACCTTGGGCTGTTGTGTACCTGAGGAGAAGCTGGGGATGGAAAAGGAGCAGAAAACTCAAATATTTACAAAAGAAAGACCTAACTCTCCTAGTAGCGATTTGATTTTAAGACATCCAACTACTTGAATACTTGCAGCGGACAGGATTTGGGGAGGGGGGGGTATTGTGTGGGATGCTAGTGAGGCGATTGTGTTTGGCATTATCTTCTAACTTATGATACTGTTTGGCAGTTTATTCCTGGAATATCTCATCTACATACCCAATATGTAAACGTGGCTTTTCTTCATCCCTACCACGTCCAAAGTATAGTATTTGATTTCCTGTTCTTTATCATTTTTGCATAACTGCAGAAATCCCACGCTTCACATCAGAAGCAGCTTGAATAAAAAAATCCACAGAATGAAAAGAAAACAACCACGCTTGGAGGCCACATCTTCAGACACGGACAAATTCCCACTCTCTGCTGACACCCACAGTGCTGTGCACATTTATTTGAAGTGAGGACACGCTGCATGGGGTGTAGTGTTTGTTTCTCCACCAAAATCCTTTCTGGTATTCCAGGGTGGACTATTTTGAGAGTGATGGAGTAGTGAGGTGGTGACATGGCCAGTTCCAAGGGCAGAAGGGGCGTGCAAGAAACTCAGACAGACTGCAGCGTAGGGAAGAGGAGGCCACCCTTTACCCCCAGGTCTATACATCTGGTCTTGGGGTGCTGTGCTTCTACGGAAGATCGGCTGTTATTATCTTGTATATACTGAGGCAGATCAAGAGGGATGCCAATTCCTCCTACTTAAAGATATCCTTACCACAAAAAAGTAGCGTAGTTTTCTTTAACCAGCTCAACAAACTGTTGAAAAATGCATCGCTGTGTATCCCTGAGGCCACAATAAAGTCCACCTACTCCTTCCCAACCCGGCCCCCCAAGAGAAGAAATTGATTTCATATCACATTTCACACTTCATTTATTCAGCCTCCCCCGGAGAAAGGCCCCCACACAATGACACAAAAGACATCGGTTTTATTTACTGCCCATCTACTTGTGTCTTTGTGTCCCGTTGAGTTGCAGGAAAGCAAACCAGTGTGGGAACCCGGAGGATTGAGATTGTTCAGTGAAGCTTGCCCAGTGGATGCAGGCACAGTAAATCATGCCTGACAGACTATTGTTGTAAGGGGGGCTTTTGTTTTGTTTTGTTTTTCTGGAGTGGTGTTGGTTTTTCCCTGGGACGGCTTTGTAGTCCTGGAGCAAGGGTGGGTGTTGGGGGGCTGGGAGAGGGGCACGGGAGGCATGTGCACTACAGCGTGGGGGGGAAGCATTGGCACCGGGCCCGCTGCATGACAAAATGCTTTGAATGTTCACATTCCCTTTGTTGTTTTCCTTTCTGACTATCCTTTGGCTCTAAATATGCTAATGAGTTTGGCATCTCCTCCGGCGTAACGCAGTAGGGCAAGAGCTGAGATAGCTCATGGGCTTCCAGCTCACCTAGAAACCTTCTCACTGGAGGATCCCAAAGCTCCTCCGTCCCTGTTCCTGCCCTGGGAGCCTTGGTGCCTGAGCCCCTGCGCTAGGCTCCCCCATCCCTCATGCACACATCATTTAAGGCTAAATTTAGACATCATAATATAACCTTTGAAAGACCTGGGCTTGGTTTTCACTGCTGGCTGATATATCATCTCAGGAAAGAAAATAATTACCCTAGAGAGTAACGCTTTAAGAAACCATTTGATATCTAGGAAGAGACAGAGTGTAACCATGTTTGTTGCATGCCAGGTCTTCCTGAAATTATACAATGATGACAACAGAGAATAATCAGCCTTCCCAAAGTAAGTACACTTCTGCCACTAGCGCGGAAAGAGCACCTTGTAGTATCGTAAGAGAGCTGGCACACATTTGTACCCTGCAGATCTCATTGAGCCTTGAGAAGTGGTTCCCATACACATTAGCCATCCACTGTCACATGGAATTTCAAATACCAGGCAATTTTTAAAAAGTAAAAGCATGAGTTAAATATGCTCATAATTAAATCACAATACTTTAAAGAAAAAAAAAAAATCAGCACAAACAAATATTATGAGGTCTCCTGTAGCAAAGTTCCAGGCAAGGGTTCATCTTTAGAGGCTCGAAACAGCTGTTTAGCAGTGAGAAATAGCAGATTACGGAATGGCCAACAACTATCCAAAGCAGAGAGTAAGCACCATTAACTGGCTGAATAGAAGAAGCTAAATAAATTTTCCCTGCCTTTGTGGGATCATCATCTGTGACTGGAAGTGTTGCACTAATTGTGCTGGTGCTGAAGCAAAGGAACTAGCACTGCCTCCCACGGGACGGGTCCCAGAAGATGGCTGTGTGTAATAGTGGGAGAAGGTGAGGGAAGGGTTAATCAGATACTAGAAGAAGGTGATCAGACACTGAAAAATATTGCCAAGAGAAGCTGTGGGATCTCCATCCTTGCAGATACTAAAACATCATCTGGATGTGATCCTGAGCCCCTTGATTTAGCTTTGAAGTTGCATGACTGATGATGGCTGTACCTGCAGGAGCAGGTAGGTCAGATGGACTCCAGAGGTCCCTCCCAACCCAGACTGTCCAACAGCTCTGTGGTACCTCCAGGTCTGATTCATGAGGTCTTGCATGTGGGTACGGGGCTGTCTTTCTCTTCCATGTATATGACCATTTGAGTATGAAGGTGAGGTTCACAAAATGCTTCTGCCAGGTCTCAGCACTTTCCGTGTAACAATGACTGAACCATCTTCCTGCAGAAAATTTAAAAATCTTTGTTGAGTGTGAGGCACGAATACTGGCTCTGGGCAGGAAAGTGTAATGTGTATGATCAGAATCAGTCTGCTACCCTGCCTGTGAACTCAGATTCACAAGATACAGCTGAATTTGAACCAAAATCCCAGATGAAAATGTGCCGGTTCTTTTTGCTAAACACCCATCTCTGGTTTGCAGTTCCAAAGGACGCTGTCCTTTCTAGATGACAGCAGCCCTACTTCCAGTCCACCTGGGCTGGCCTAGACAGGTTCATCCCTTGTCTCCTTATGTCCACTGAACCTTCTCAGTTCCTGATCTCCACCTAGATTAACCACATGTATTTTCACCCCACAGCAAAAGCTTTTCTTTCTCGCTTGCCAGACTCATGACACCAACCCATTTCTATGAATGACTTCTGTTTTGATGAATCAGCATTTCCCATCCGGAAGCTTTGCATCTGAAATTCCCTGGCCAGCCTGAACCAGACATCTGATGGCAATATTTTGAGCAGTCTTTCGGAGTCCAGAGGGGGGGATGCCCGCCTGAGTCAGCGGTTTGCCTGTTTTCCCCCCAGAGAGAACAATTCGGCAGCGACACCTAACAAAGAGCGCCCGGCAAACGCAGCCCATTGCAGCTGTCATCTACTGTCACTTCTGTTTTATTCTCTCAAATAAAGGCAAACCCTTTTGAGCAGTGAAAACACTGGAGATTTAGAAACAATTGCTATGAGGTAATGCCTGGAAACACACTTACAGGGCAGGATTCCTCCTTGAAGTATTTGCTCAAGCAAAAAAGCCTAGCTGACAACACCGTGCTTAGCTGTTGGGCCAACACACGTGGAAAGCTGGTGATCCTGTAAAACCGCCAGGTGCCAAACATGCCACTTAGGAAACCCGTTGTCTTTTTAGCCTGAAAGGAAAGGGGCTGTCACATGAAGCCTGGGCAGAAGCAATGCACCACCGGTCAGTTGAGCACGCCTTTTGCAATGCCTTCTTGAGTTTGAAGAGTTCCAGTCTTGGCTTTCTTTTTCTTTGCATAGTCTTCATCTGTATCCCATCCGTCAGGAATTTTTCTTGCCTGCCTCCTCGGCTTGGATCTCTTCATTTCAGCTGTGTGTCCTTCCTCTAGGCCTGATGCCAAAGTCACAGATGTGCAAGATGGGAGAGGAAGACCAGGACATGGAGAAGCTTGTGCTTGAATTTATCAACAAGCACTTGACATCCCCATGGTGCTGTTTATTTCACTAAAATCCCACCTGTGCACTGGAGATTTTTCAGCCAAGCCCAGCTGGGAGTAAGACCAAAGGCTGAGTAGAGCTGCGTAGGCTTTTACACCTTTCCAGAGCCCCCCTGTAACTGCAGCTTGAGCTACCCAAGGCATTTGTTTCCTTTTCTTTCTTTTTTTTTTTTTTTTCTGATTGTCTACATGAGACAGTGACAAGATATTTGAAGTTGATGTGCAGTAAAAGGGGTATGTGTCCGTTCAATAAACTGAAGAAGCTAAAAAGAGACTGGGAGGTGAATATCCTTACAAGGAAGACCAAAACGGTAACGCTGTGATCGCACGGATGTGCTTTTTCACATGGCATTTTGCATCCTCTCGGGGCTTGCATCGTGGCCCCGTTCCAATGCCAAATCACCTCCGAGTGTGGAAATCTTATCTCTCAGGGGTGAAACTGAGCAAATATTTAGACACATGAAATGCACATGAAGAGCTAAATAAACTGCTGGTTTTCAGCTGTTGATAGCCAGAGTTTCTGCAGATGTCAAAACAATCCACCTGCGTCCTTTCCAAAGTAGGTCATTTTCAGGATTTCCCGTTTTCAGGATGGGAAAGCAAGCAACAGATCGCATAGCAAGTTGGTATCAGAGAAAAGAAACCTCAATTTTCTGTCTGTCTTCAATAGCAAGAATTCTTCTGGACAACCTCTGGTACAGTCTGCCTCATGCAGTCTTTTTGGTAAAGTATCACCAAGCCCAAGGAGATACCCAAGAATTTTGTTTTGTCAATAAAACGTTTGCTGCAGAAGACCAGGCCTTAAGTGAATATCACCTAAGCCCTAATGGCCCTCAGCGTCTATGCTATACTAATAGTTATGGTAGCGGAAATGCAGAATAATTTCATCAGATAGGTTTACATGACCTTTTTTTTTTTCCCCTTAAATTTTTCATTTGTTCCCAGTATTGCGGCAAACACATGATGGGTGTTCCACTGTAAAATAGATGCTATCCATATACCTAATACTTCCTTAAGACCTGCTGTGTGTATTATAATAGTTGCCAGAAAAGCCATCAGTTCTAGGTATATCTATGTATTTCCCCATAAGGGAAAATTTCTGGAGTAATATCAGTGAGAAAAGTAATGTGTTGAAATAAAAGACAAAAAGAAAGGAAGACACTGAAGCGGCTCACTGCCTGTGTCATTGACACGGGCGGTCCAAAATATTTCCAACCTTCTCCTTTCTTGAAAAAAAATTTGGTTTCAATCAGCTGAATTTTTTTATGGATATCTGGGAACAATATTTGCTTTCCTTCCTACTGTTTTTCTTCCTTTCGTTTACAAAACTGAAAAAAAAGAAAAAGTATTCTCCATCTGCATATTACTTCTATTTTCAGCAGCAACAAGGATTACAGCTCTGTGACAACATATCAATAATTTCTTCGGGGAAAAATAAAAAGGAAAGGCAAAACATTCTGATCATCTTTGGCATGAGCTTGTATATAGACCATGCTCAGATTCTTGCTGTGGGAACAACAGTCTTGGACAAGCCGTATCTGTCTGCAGCCATCAGTATCCTCCTTGTCAAAACAAATGTGTTTATCTCTTCTGCAAATGCTTTGAATCATGCTGTAGAAGAAATTTTATACCCAAGACTAAAATCCCACAAATCTAATCACATTTTTACTGGAACAGAAAGACAAGAAAATATACATCAAAAACAAAAAAACAAAAAAACCTTTCTGTTGAGCTGGGCTTTTTGGGAAGGAAAAAACCAAAGCATTTGGTAGCAATTAATATGCCCCCTACATTTGCAGTTTTAATTCCTGTGCAGATGCGTAGTGTTGTTATTCTAATAACTTCCTGTGGTGCTCCCTTTTTCTGTAAACCTCAACGCCAATTAAAATGTGATCCATCACCGAATGCTTCCGAAACAAAGGGAAATGTCCAACTTTCTGATACAGCCATGAAAAATCCCAGTCAGTCAAAAGAAGACCCAGGGAGAAAAAAAAAAAAAAAAAGGCAAAAAAAAAAGCATTCAGGTCTTCCCATTTCTGTAAGAAAGAGCAGAGGAAAATGTTCTTTTGTGTAAGTCTTGTAATAGAAACAGACCGAGGGATTTAGACTATATTAGGAGAGACCAGCCAGACTTCCACTCAGCAAAAAGGTTGATTAATAAATGCATCGAGCTTCTTGTGCTGAAATGACAATGTCTGGATATTCACCCTCTGGGGGAAACGTCAGGGATTGGATGGCACAAGCAGATGTATCTATGGTTTCGCAAGTAGCCGGGGCCAGCTTTCAGGCAGCGGCGAGTGAATGCCTTCCCGTCTTTGTCTGCCGCCAGGAGAGGCAATGCCGTAATTGTGCAGAGATACACAATCGTGCCGCCAATAGAGCCGCCAAGCCTTACAGTAAATAAAAGGTGGGCAGCTCGTTGGTGGTTCACCAGCTTATTAAAAAGGGCTGATTTGCTTTTTCTTTCCACCCTGAATGATAGAGCGTCCTCTGTAATGCAAATCAGCATCAAAGAGAGGGCCTGAGCCCTCCTGTTTATATGCAGGACACGACGTTGCCACCAAGGACGGTTTTTTCATGGTTCACGTTTCCAGGCAGCATCCCAACATACCCTACAGTCAACAGCACGCAGGACTTACTGGATGGCCCTAACCCTTCCAGGGGAACGGCTTCTCCTGGGAAGGGCTCAGACTTTTCTTGCTATCTCTGCTGCTCTAAGACCAATAAGTAACCATCTCGGTATCGTGGGAGACACGGATGTTCTCCAAGTACTCACTAGCAGCTGCATCACTGCTGTAGCTATGTAGTATGGAGTTCCCTAAGGTTGAGCTTTAAGGTACATCAGCTGTAAAAATATTTTGCTGGTTTTCTGGGAGGATTCTCAGCAATTACGGAGATCACTGTGGAGAGAGCTCTCTAACACGGTAGTGAAGACAAGCTTGCAGAAGAGACTGTGTTCCTGGCTGCCTGTACTCCATCACATTTAGTTGCATGTATGCGCAGTAGGGAGATGCAAGGGATAGCTTTGGGGTGCATGGTATTTCTGGATGAGAAAATCAGTGCTTGTCTCTAAAATAAAAGATAAACAGTTCAGTTCCAAAGAGACCACGTCCTCATTCACACCCAAGCTTTATAGCTTAATCCTGAGGCTTTAAATCAGATGTTATGATAGAATGAGTGTCTTCTCCCCTTTGTATTGCTGCTGACTACACACGCTGTGTGTCCCCCCACCCCCGCACCCCGTTCAGAGAAAGGATGATAATAAAGAGATGCAAATGATTCGCCTTTCTCAGCGTCAAAATAAAAAAATGCCAGAGCCAATTTGCAATGGACCAGACACATATGTCCTCCCAGAGGTCAGTCAGGAGGGGAGAGGAGGGACTGCAGGAGAAGGAAAGGAAGGTTGTTTGTTTATTTATATCCTCTCCAAGCCTGTTTTCTCCAGGCAAGAATCCTTGCCAAGTCTATTTACAAAGTTCAGCCTGGGGATCGTGAGAATTGCAGCTCACACGCAGCTCGCGGCCCGGTGCTCAGCATTTGCCCTACCACAGATGTGTTCCTCTTCCTTCTGCTCTGCGCTGGACCTTTACTCCTGCTTTGGGGGAGGCAAAGTTGAGGAGGACATAGGAAAGATACATACTAGGGAAAGCGTGCTAGTAAAAGTGTAGTAAAAACTTTGTGTCTGCATTGCTGTCATTCACACTCCATTATGATAATATATTTCTTACTCTTTAAGTATTTCTTCATGTGTGAACGTTCCTATAATTTACAGATTTGAATAGTAAATGCTTTCTGAGGGCCACGAGCATGAATCTAGATTAACATCTTGCCTGGAAAGCACTAGTTTTCTGGTCAGGATACCTGTTCCCATGTTTCACTGTCATCTTGCTGGCATCACGTTGTAGTTTATGAACCAGATCTGGAAGCAACATAAACGATGCAGCTCCAAGGACCTCACAAGAAATACGCCACTTAATCCTGTCTTTAAATCTGTCATATTCATGCTCGTTAGCTGCTTAGCCAGAAGTATAAGAAGCCTAAACTATATTTCAGGAAAGCCTTTGAAATTAATGGCTTTATTTTAATGTAATCCAGGCACGAATTATTGGGAGACCAAGCTCACGATCCATTTGCAGGAAAACCAACATATCCTTCCTCCTTTGTGATGTAAATATATTTTTTATTGGGAAAGTTGATTTAGAAACAAGAATGTTATCACTAATCATCCCAATGTGTTTGAACGTATGCTATTCTTCCAGACCTGGGGTGGATTTTTCCTTGAGCTGATGCATTGAGGTATATCCTGGGCTGTTTATGAAGGCTACAGACTTTGAAATATCTAATGAGGAAACTCTTAAACGCATCAAGGCTCTTAGCAATCTCAAGGATGATTTAAGTGCCTAAATATGCATGTGACTAAGATGACACTGATGAAAGCAGCATTTAATGTTAATGACAATGTTTATCTTCAATATTATACTATTATTGAAGAGTAGTTTAATAATATTTTAAGGTCTTTTTGCTATAAGTTAAAAATTGATGGGTCTGGTCACCTCTAAGAGTTATGCAGCATTTGCTTATATAGACAGAAGAAGGAATTTAAATTCATGTCTGTCCATCTGCAGTATGTTCTTTACGGAAACATCATGTCAGATTCTCCCATGGCTGGGTTAGGAGATTTATTGTGCAAGTACAAATTCTGAATGTATCATGTGGCTGCATGACATGGAAGTGGAAGATGAGAAAAATTCTGACAGTTTGTGTAATAATTTTTCTCTCGCTATCGTTTGGTGGTATGCCTTATATTCCTTTTTACAACTGTCTTCCTGGTTTCCTAAGGAAATACTTCATCAAACCCTCTTTCTTAGAGGAAAACCGTGTGCTTGCCTCAGTTGCTGTACTCTGTACGAGATCAGGCTGTAGTCACAAAAATTGATTTTCCCCCCTTGCGTAAGACAAGTTGAGAACAGCAACTTCTTCCATGCAGACATTAAGGTGACTTTTAAAACATGTTACTTGAGGAATCACTCCAAATCCATCACGAGACAGGTAAATAAGTTGATTTGATTTCAGCAGCTGGCTGTAGGTCACTTGGGAGAAGTCATTCTCAAGAATATTCTTCCAAGATACACAACCACCCAAATGAAGGTAATGCAAAATCTTGCTTCTCATTTCACAAACCAGCAGAATTTCTTGCCCTAGACAAAGGGGAAAATGCTTCCTGCCAAAGAGATAAAGCAGAGCTTTGGGGATTTGCAACACGTCCCTTCTGAAATCCCCTGTCCCCAGTAAAAAGCAAAGCCAAGGGGATTCTGGGGAGCTGTTGAATTGGTTAATTTAGCCTGGTGTATACACCACGAAAATATAACTAACCCAGGAAAAGGTCTTTCACAGAATCCATTTACAGGCACAACGTGAGGTCAAGTTGTAAATTGTTCGGCCGGGTTTGTTTAGCAGAGCCTTGATGGATCGGGAATTGCTGACGTTTTCTGCGAGGTCCGTATTTGCTCAGATGGTTCTGGAAAGGTAAGCAGCGGTTTCCATTGCAAAGGGAAAGGTTTTAAAGGGTATGGCTGCTTGGGCTTATCCATCCGAGAGGGGAGCACAGGCATGCATGTGCTGCCTACCCCGGGAATGCTAAGTGAACCTGAAAGCCTCCCAACATCTGGCTGCAGCTTGCCTTTGTTTGCTTTAGGCTTTCCATACAGACGACCACCCTGGCTGAGAGCGCAGGGATGAACAGGGCGTCTTCACGCATGGCTGGCGAGGTGCGCGGAGTTTGTGTACCCGCCGCGTCTTTGGGGATGGTGAGAGGGGCTCTGCGGTCAGAGCTTTTGCTCACATCGTCCTTCTGAAAGCAGCTCCCAGCCCAGTGGGGCAGCCATCCTCATTGCATTTGATCTCATTAATGTTTCTGTAGAGGCTCATCTGCCCTGTCCCACCCAGGAGTGAGTTAAGGTTGCTTAAAGACCCTTCCAAGATACTCCATGAGCTTCAGGTATCAGGGTTGTCCTTGGGCATTTGGTCTGGAAATGAACATTTATTTTGCCAGAATTTGGAGGATGCTGTCAGGAAGGGACTCTCCTTGCCCCATTTCAGGAATTCTGCTTCTAGTTTTGGTTGAGAACAACAGCAAAGAAGAGAACAAACAAACAAACAGATATGTCAAAATTAGACTTCTAAATACCAGGCAGTTCCTGGAAAGCAGCTTCCATTCCTCGGAAATCTGATGCTGCTAGTTTCTCCCTCTTCTCAGGACTCAGTTTAATATAAAATTCCATGATTTGGTGCTTTTATTCTTATATTTAAGAAAATGAAAGAGATGTTGGGTGGGGGTTTTTTTGCTAACTCACTGCTTTGAGTGAATAGATAATGAAAGAAGCTGCACAAATAATCTTGAAGAAGATGAAGCCTGACTTCTAATAACAACAAGGACCTGCCGAGGGGCCACTCCAGCTTCTTCTTATGCCACACGAGGCAATATTTGTGAGAACTAATATCTTTTATTGTACCCTTGATATAAGTGGAAGGAAAAAGAAAAGCCTCCTAAAAAAAAAAATATCATCCAGAGCACAAGCTTTCTTCAGGTATGAAAGAGAAGCAGCAGCTTTAAAGATCTGTAAAAGGCCTTATCTACCCCCAAAAGCTTTTTTTTCCTCCTTCTCTAAATCTGTACTAGTTGGTGCTAAAAAACCTATCAGCTGGTCCTGCAGATGGCTTGGTGTGTCCTCAGATCATCACAGCCGTAACCGTGCCATGGCTTGTCCTCCATAGACTCATTTCTTGATCACTTGGGCATCAGGGTTACCCAGTGAATTGCTGGGGACTGAAGAGTGCACGGTACGAAAATATGAACTCACGGTGCTTCCCGTTGTGTTCTTTCGATTCGTTTCAACCCGAGATGCAGTTTTCAGTGTTAAGAACATGTGATGCTATTTCTATTGCTGTTAACGGAGCTCCCTCTCGTGGGTGAAGGGCACCCCTTCCCGCACACCCCCCGCTCCCACACAGCTTTAGCAGGTCCCCTTGTATTTTCCTGACGGCTCACTGATTAAAAATAAAAAGTTGTTTAGCTGAATTCAATATTTACCTACTGACCATTTTTTTCATAGCATATTACAGTGGTTTATTACAGCATCCAGCTTCCACGCCAATATCCTCCAGATCGCTTTCAGAACTAAAATTTAACTGTTGCAAATTCAGCATAGCTCTTTTGCATGGAAAAAACCACATATTTATTGATGACAACGGAATTGGGCTAGATTTTAGATTGCTTACTCTACCATGCATTCCTTGACAGAGCTGAGTCTCAAGCTGAGACGCCTGACATTCTGTACGAAGCAATGTTGCATCACGTTTAGTCAGAAACCGGTTTTGCTCACAGGTGAAGAACACAAGCCCTCTTTGCATGTGACATTTCCCTCTGCAATGGTCTGTGCCAAACCCGACACGTACTTTCAGCAGTGCCACACACTGTGCCAGCTGCACTAGGGATAAACAAAGTGCACAGGATGCATCGGGATAGAAATGCATTTTCCATCACAAGTTCTTCGTTTCAAAGCTGAAAAAGGCACATAGCACTTGAAAATAAAAATGAATGCAAATCCCTTGGGGGTGGTGGCAGAACATGTTAAAAATAATAAACACAGCTCGAATGCAGGGTCAGCGAGGAAATCCAGTGAGTTGGATTCATGGCACCTACGCACGCCTCTTCCAGCAGCTCTGAGGACAATAAGGGGGTTTTGCCAACTCTGCTGGCAAGAGGCACTCAGAGGCCAATCCAGGTAAGCCAAGTCCTAGTTCAACACATGGTGGCAGCAAGGGACTGGCTCTGGAAGGGCTGGGAAGCAGCGCAGCCACTGCCTGCAGCACAAGGACATGTGTGCCTCTCTGAAGGGGGGGTCCGACTCTTTACGTAAGAGATCATGGAGCAAAGATGTTCTGTTCCGAGATGCGACTCTGAAGAACGGCATCCCAGCAATGTCTCTTCTCTCACATGCCCACAGCACTGCAGGACCAGCTGCTTGCTTTCCTGTTTACAGTCTGTCAGTCCTTGGGGGGAGGTGGGTGCTAGTTTGCAGGTTGCACCATCTTCAGACTCACCTGAGTAGCCTCAGCACTGGGAAGTCAGCCCATAGACACTCTTGCACAGTCCCTGTGCTTTCTCTGTATTAAGGATTTGAGCCACAAAAGGACAGAAAACTACTTAACTCATGAACGTTTAAGACGTGTCCTTGAAAGCCTACATCCACGAGCATCCAGATCACAAGGCTGGATCACCAGCTTGTACCTGCTAAGCCTCCCTAGCTCGAGGAGTGCTGTATCATTCTTTAAGAACAACAGCTTCAGCAGGAAAACACAGCTCAGTGGTACGGTGTTACCAGTCGTGATGCTGGTACAGATGAATCCCTGCAAGGCAGGAGGAAGGATGCAGAAGCCAACAGGGTAACCATCAACCATTACACCGGGGCATGGCATGGCCAGCCTCTGCGTTTAAAAAGAACAAAGTTACCCCACCCTGGTTTTTTTATTATTATTATTTTTAAGGAAAAAGCAGTAGATGATACCAAGGGGAAGGATGTGAGACCTGCTCTGAGGCAGGTGTTTAAATCCCCCAGGTATGGCCATCTTATGAGCGTTTCCTCATGGTTAGCCTAGATAGCACTATGCAGCGGCTGTGGGATGCTCCCCTGGCAGAACAGCCATTCCATGCCAGGAGGTGGTACCTCAAAATATGGTGTGGTGACAGCGAGATACGCTATACCCATCTCTGGGAAGTTCCAGCCAAAGGCTGTTTTTCTTTGGTACTCAGGAGTCCTATTTATTCATAAATATTTAAGTCCTTCAACCTGTTATTGCAGAAGGGATCAGTATCAGTTAAGTCAGTCCCTCTGTATCATGCTTTAAAGCCTATACTGTAGCTTCACTTTACATTTCAATTTCAACCTAAGCCTGTCCCCTTTAACCAGTATTTTTATGTGAATAAGTGGTCTCATTTTATAATTACTAATTGACAATTAATGCAAAATAGTTTCTGCAGCTTATACTCCACTTATTTCCCCTGTAACCAGTTCTGTCTTCCTTATATCAGCCACCACATCTGGTGACAAGAGGCTCATTTTATTCAACACTGCTACCTTTTTTTCTTGCCTGTTCATTTTTCACAGCCCAGCAGGATATAGAATCATAGAATCATTTGGGTTGGAAAAGACCTTTGAGATCATTGAGTCCAACCGTTAACCCATCACTGCCAAGCCCACCACTAAACCACGTCCCTAAGCACCACATCTATGGGCACATTTATTTCCAAGATCACCAATTGCACTTTAGGGCCCTCCCAATAATTAACAAGTGATTCCAGTTGGCCAAGAAGAACAAATGTTCTCATTCACAAATCAGCAGAAGCAACGGCAGTACTGTAGTGGAGCCTGAAGGTTTCTGTTCTCACACGTTCAGTGCCACTCTCAGTATTCCTCAAACCAGCACATATTTCAGATCCATCCATGCCATCAGGACCAGAACTGCTGAGTTTTGGGCAAGATTTTGGGAGAAGGCAGGTAGAAAGGTGAAGGCATTGTTCACTTTAGCTATGCACAGACCATACTTGCTCACCCCATGAGCAGTAACCACCTTCCAGCACAAGCTCAGCCACATGCATAGTAAATCCCCAGTGCTTCCCAATTAAGTTGATAGCTCTCTATCAACCAGTGATTTAAATGGTTTAAGCTATTCCAGCTCATTTTGAATGACACAGGCCAGGGAACAGTTGCATGGTCAGCCACAGTGGATCAAAAGGAGAGGCAACCTCTGAGGATGGAGAATCAAGGACAAGAGATGAGCCAGGGGGTTGATATGATACAGGAGAAGACATGTGGCCATATCAAACAGAGAAGATACTGTTGGCTTAGTGTGGGATTGAGGGCTCCAAATCCTCTTCCACACCCCCATCACCCAACAGCCCTTTCAGCCACCAAAACCCCAAGCCCATCTCCTGCCTGCCCTCCGCAATGAGGCAGCATCCTTAAGCCCAAGCGCTGTGTCCCTGTCAGCTGTCACACAAGACAGCTTGAGGCACCCCTGGCAAAAGGTCACTTGATAAATATGTTTCTCTATGCTGTTTCCAGGACACAGCCCAGGCACCTTTTGAAGTCAGTGCTTCGGCATGTGCTCCACCAGTCCTTAAGGAGTTGGGTTACCCGAATCCTCGGTTGCTCCTCCGAGAGCGCTGCCAAGCTGAAACAGAGCACCGCGACCTCAGCTCCTCGTGGTCCCGTGATGAGCGAGACAGGTGGTAGATGACAGGAGGTACGAGTGCAAATCAGGCAGCCCAGAGCATGTCAAGCACATTTCACAACCCCCTTGATTAAGGTTAATGAGTACCTGCCTGCTTCAGATCAGGAATGTGCGGCCACCAAAAATAATACCAAAACCCTCCTTTTACTTTTCATAATAAGGGTTGGCCGACAGCCATCCAAGGGAGGTGCCAGTGCTTCAGTAAATGAGGAAGACAAATCTATGCACCACGCAGTTACCTAGTGGAAACGAGCGAACAAGAAACTGATCTCTGATTAATGCACTCATTAGCTCACAGAAAGGACAATCAAGAGCCAGACAGATTTAAATTTTGTCCGAATACCATCTGTGCCTTTGTCTGACTTCCTCCAATTTGGGTAATCATTTGGGAGGTACCAGTCAAATATGAATCATCTCCCAGCACAAGCAATAATTGTTGGCCGTTTGGCCCCTGGTATCACTGGGCATAAAATGGGACCATCTTGGGTGAGGTTTTTTTGTTGTTCTAATGAATAAAGGAGAACCAAGCGCATGTTAGCATCTGGTATAAATATCTATTGCATGAGCTTCTGTTCTACAATGGTTTCTAGCAATCTGGGAAGTCACATGATTATTTCATATTTATCACACCAAGTCAAAAATAATTATCCCAATAATGACCTAACTGAACTGATTTTTTTTTTTTAAATATAGTATGAGCCTCAAAAACCTTGGATTTAAAGACCTTGTTTACAGGAGTATTTCAGGCACAACATCTGTTAGTCATGGGTAAGCATGTCCCTTTGCATGTATTACCATTTAGGGCAGTAGAAAGAGCCATCTGAAATTAAAAAGCCAAATTTAGCTATAACTGAATAAAAGAGCCAGCTAATATTTTGTGTATTTATGGAAGAAAATAGCCAATTTAGGGTAAAGATTACTTCAGATGAAAACAAGCTAGAAAACAACAGCAGCAAATCTGAACTAAATAGCTTCTTTCCTACACCATCACGTTATTTTTATGTTGTGGTTTAACAAGGCTTATATCTTACTATATTACTTTGATGGCTGCTTTTTATGTTTTGTCTCATATGAGGGTCTTTTCCCAAAGTCTCCCCCCTGCACTGCACAGATGCAGCCAGAAGACTTGTTAAAGACAGTAAGATTAGTCTCAGCACATCGGATGACCTTGTAAAACAGCAAGAAGGAATTTCAGAAGCGCATCTATGGGACCATTTTTTGACACCCAATGGCAGCTGGATACTTTCCCAGGCCACCAATTAAAGATTTGTAGGAGATAAGTGGATACTGTATATGGGCAGATAACTTCCACAAGGTACATACAGAGCAACTCAGCATGTTCCGCTCATCCAAGGGACAGTCAGCCACCATGTTCTGCAGACACAACCCTTATCCAAGGGACAGTCAGCCACAGCACAACCATTTTCCAAACCCCTCAAGGTGGCTTTGCCATTGCCCAAAGACAACCAAACCAATGCTTTTCTAAAGAGAAACTTGTTCACTTACATTCTTGAAACACTAGAATATAGCTCACATCCTTACAGGGCACCAGCATAGTAGGTCTGCCCTCAGGGCATGGAATAAATAGAAATTAACCTCATACAGGTGACAATTAATGAGATAATGAATGAGTTAGAGCTGCAGCAAATCAGGCAAAGAATGGATTCAGGTGTTGCTGGTGGTTCCAAACAAATACCCCCACCCCAAACAACTCATTATCCTTCTCGAGTTCAGCTGCAAGCCTTATTAGCTCTGGACTATGACCAACTCGTTGCAATTAGCTGAGGTACAGACTGCCTGGACTTTGCTTGGGGTTGGCTGTGAGATAAGAGCTCTCAGTTCCTGCACTTTTGCTCAGTTAAAGGAGAGCCTAGTGCTCTCAGGTTTTTGTTCAATGGGCTCCTCATGCTTTGGAGGTTGGACTTGATGATCTTAAAGGTCTTTTCCAACCTATATGATTCTATGGTTCTGTGTTCTTTCTCTCCTTTGTAAACACTCTACTCTCAGCTTTTTAATGTTCTGCAGAAAGAGAAATGTGCCATAAAATGTGTGTAGGCAGGGTATCAATTTCCTTGTATTGATTTTTGAATAAAAGAATTATTCATTTAATATTTTTGTTTGATTACGTTATTAAATGTATTGATTTGCAGCACAAGCTTACAGAAGAAATAGGAAGCCCGTGACTCATACCTATTCTTCAGCAAGAATCCCCATTAGATAATACATTATGCTAAGAATTACAGCTGCTGAGGCTTAATTATGATTAATTTATTCCCTCCCTTAGAGTGGATTAAATTTAATATCTGCAAGTGTTTTAATCCTTTCTAGATAAAACAACTCTGAACTGTCTGTTGTATGGATAAGTCATAAATCATGGTAGGAATAAGTCTGTTTTACTCAGGTTATGTTGTAAATGACAGGAAAAGATTACTGTCAAGTAATAGATGAACATTTCAGAACTGTATGTGCTATAGTGGGGTACGGTAATGAGAACATATGTGCAACCAAATCAACATAAGCACTTTTTAAAAGGAAAATCAGTATCGTTACATCTAGTCTGCGGACAAAGAAACTCAGGTAGAGAAAGGAACATCTTGGAGGCTGTCAGTGCCAGAATTTGGACCCTCAGTTGTTTGCTTTCCCATCTTCCCTCTGCTTCTTGCACATACCCTGTGCAGGGCACGAGCAGAGCGCCCAGCAGGGACGGCCCCTCTACAAACAGGCACGTGTACAAATAATCACAGATGGTACAGTAATTTTCCTGATCCAAACCTAGATAGCAGGAAAATAATTGGCCTTGGCATAAGCAAGGTGTTGGTGGCCTTAATGTTTGTAACGGCAAAGCTGACTTCACATGGGATAATAAAACACAGAGAAAATGTAACTTTTTAGAACAATTTGGTCAGTTTGCAGGGTAGAGTATGAGCAGGTGTTTGATATAGCAGGAAATTTGACTTAGATGGCTAAGGGAGCTCTGCCAGTCCTATGTTCTTACACTTTTCATTAAAATACTGAACTAGAGTTTGAGTTACACTAATGCCTACTTTTCTGGTGTTCTTAATTAAAAACGCTGGGGAAACAAACAAACAAACAAAAAAAAAAAGAAAGAAAAAAAAAAGGATCACCTGAATCCCAGATATCTTAAATCCAGCTTTAGTTCTATATATCTAAACTTTAGCTTTTACGCCTTTTGTGCAGACTTAGGTGCCAGCAAGTGGAGGAATTCACAGCTATTTCTGCAATGTGCAGAGGTGGGCAGAGTTAAAAACTACAGGCAGAGTTTGTACTTTTGAAAGCCACATTGTTTGTGCATTTTCCAACCAAGTTGTGTGCCGAACACAGCTCTCTACATGAATATCTTAAAGCAGAGAGTTTTTCCCCTTCTGTTTCTGCTATTTAAGTATGTTTAATTGCTAAAAATTGCTAGAATTTTGGATAAGATAGTATTGCTGGTATAAAAAGGTAATTCAGATGTTTCAAAAAATCAGTACAGTATAAAAATACTGAGGATGGAGCCTGCATTTTATCATGTTTATTGAAGGCTGAGACATGCACAAATCACAGTACAGTGTTCATTTACAATTCTATTAAGTTAATAAATCTAATAAATGGACTGAGGAGAAGCAAAGAAGGGAGCAATGAGAGGGGGGGGTCAGTAATAAAATCAAACACATCAGATGAGGAGTTTGTCAGCATCGCAAGACTATTTAGTGTCATTCACACAATTATGTGCATTTCTAAGTGCCAGGGAACTCCAGCTCTGTTAGGAGACACCAGGAGCCCCAGCAAAGACGCTGGCTGAGTCCACGGCTTTCACTCAGACAGGTTGCTCAGCTTTATTGAGGTATTTGGCTGTTTGCAGAATTCTTTATGCACAAAGAAATCAGGCAAAGGATGCTTTAGCTTTAACTAGACCGTTGCATTTCCCACATCACCTGCGCTGGGTACGCCTGCTCTGCAGCCAGCGCGCAGCACTGCTGGCCGAGTCCCTGGCTTCTCTCCCGTGCTTGCACAGCTCAGTTAAGAAATTATTTCTAAGAACACGAGCCATTTTTACAATCGCAGGTCACTTGGGGATATCTCAGTGCTTTCTGAGGCTTGTCCCAAACTCTTTGTCAAGATCAGGTTACGTATATGGGCAGCAAACCAGCAAGCCTGGCTCTGGGAGGGGTGAGTATCACCCCGGAGCGTGGGGTCCCACGTACCCAAGGCAGATGGGCGCAGGCACGTCACTGCGGCTTCTGGCACCTGCTCTGGAAGCCGTGATGTGAGCAGGAGACGGGAGGTTTGCAGGAGCTGCCTGCTAAAAACTCCATAGAGCTAACCGGTGTGGCTGCGTTTGAACATCTCCTTACACGTTGTCCTTGGCCATGTGGTTTCCCTCCCAGTGGCCTTGCTAATTCTCATTCGATGTATAGGTTTTGGTTAAAAGAAATGAAAATCAGAGTTTGACAGTGGCCGATGTCATCCCGAGCCCGATGAGCTGGTGTCAGCCTGCAGAGAGTGACCAGCCACCACGGGCTGCAGGTGCCGGCTGAGGCTGGCATCACTGGGAAGATATCCCCTCTTCCGCAAAAATTGTGATTGCTACAGAATGATTTATTCACTTGCCTTTTATACAAACTGTGGACAATTCACTTTGTTTCCTAGTTTTGCTCCATTTTTTTTCTTTCCATCTGTCCCTAAGTCAGGACCTGATCTATAAATAGAAAAGGAGCTAGTGTCCCCTAAGAGGGGAGAGGGATCCTGACAAATGTTTCCATAGCTGTAGTAAAACGGTATGCAACCAGCAGTCATGTAAGTTATTCACAAACTGACTGATTTATTCTTTATTTGTCCTGAATAAATGCAGCGTATATATTGGCAAACATTTGTTTTAGAGCTACTGATTGCATCGCTAGGGCTGGAAAGTTCTTGATGAAAAGGGCTTGTCTGGGGACCGCTGCTGAGGTATCGTTTTTCCTGAAGCTTTCCATTCTCTGGGTGTTTTAACGAGCTGCAGCCAAAATAACTAATTTTACTTGCAACGAGCGTGATACTCTGGTATAGAGGATATAGCGATAGATGGAGAGGGACCACATGTTTTTGTGACTCAGGAACTTTATACGTAGTTGTAAATTACATCTCGGGATGTACGTGACACCAGCAGACAGGCAGGAACCCCCTGGCTCCTGGGCGAGCACCCCAAATGCCCTCAGCTAGCGGGTCCTGCAGCAGACTCTCCCCGCAGAGCAGCGAGGCGCGCCGGGGCCGAGGTGGTGAAAAGCCAAACAGCTGTTGCCCATGTTCAGTCTATTCTGTGGATAAACAAAGATTTAATTTTGCAGTAATGTTTAAACCAGCATCTTTAGAATGAACATATGTTTATACTCATTATGCATATGTTTATTAGAGCTGGTCATAATGTTTTGACAGCAAAGTCCAATGAGAAAAGGCAGTTTTGTCAAAACTGAAATGTTTGGCTGGATTGTTGCAGTTTCTTCTTCTCAGTAATAGTAAAATATTTAACTTCAGGACAGCAAACATTTTGCTTTGCTTTTCCTATCACAATAGATTATTAATATTTAATATAACGCTTCCTTATTATTGAAGCAAAACATTCCAGCGTTTTTGATTAAACATGTTAGGGAATCTTCTTTTCCAGAGGTGTTTTTCTTTAACATCTTGTCTTCAGAATTGGAACTATTCCCAAAATTTAGTCTGCCCTCTCCTGCAGAGAATAATAGCAGCCCAGGGTGTCACTGCGTCACCTCTACCTGTCAGAGCACATGAGACACAGGGCAACCACCCACACCATGAGACAGAGCTTTCCTGAAGTTTTCCTTGCTTGAAATAAACAGTTTTACCAGCTCATGATGTTATTAGAAGCCTTCCACTCTGTGTTTTGTTTTTGAGACCGGCTCCCAGTATCTACTGATTTATAGGAAAGTCAAGAAGGAAAGGAAACACAGCCATCAACAAGACACACACTTTTCTGGCCATTGTGGTTTTTGAATGAAAATAATCTAAAATATGAACCAAGAGGCTCAGAAACCAGAAGTCAAACAAAAAGAGCCCAAACGTATCACTTTTGAAAAGCTTTACATTTTTTCTATGTCAGTCTCATGATTTTTCTTGGCTTTGACAGAGTGTTTCCAAGGATCAGAGGCTGACAGAATTATAATCTTCCTTCTGTTTCTCTCAATCCATGTTGCACGCAGGGTTGTTGGTTTTTTTTTTTTTCCTCTTTTTCTCTGCACATGCCCCATTTTCTGCTGACAGCCAAATTCACCCCCTCACCTACTAGCAAACCCCATTTTACAGAAAGTCGAGCCTGCTCGTTTCCCCCCCAGAGCAAAGGAAGCAAAAGCACTGGTTTTGTGCACCGAGTTGTATCACTTCTGAGACCTGACCCTACCAAAGGGTGGGAAAAGCTGCCCGAGAGCCAGGGCTGGATCCCAGGGAGCCCAGGACCCGCAGGGTGAGGCGGGGGCAGCAGCACAAAGGAGCTGGGACAAGGAGCGCACCGTGGCGCCAGCATCTTGCAACCGCCCAGCTTAGGCTTTAGCAGCAATTACTGGTTTGGAGCGCACGTTATGGAGCGCATCGTTCCCAGGTTTTGGCTGTATGCTAGATGGAAGCTGTCAGGAAGCACGGGGTGGAGGTTTTTGGAAGCAAGAACCGTCTTTGCCCTCTTTTTCATAGCACCTTGCACTGTGGAGTAGAGCAAGCCACGCAATTTGTACGCTCCAAGGAGCGAGAAAAACAAAATTAGTAATTGAAAGTACAAGCCCTAAAGGGTTAGACAGAAGAAGGAAGACAGACAACACAGCACCCCCCTGCCCCCCAGGACCCCCCGCCCCACAGCCCCCAGGGTGGCTGCACAGGCAGCAGAGCTCAGCCTGATCACCCGTCGCATCCCAAGAAGGCAAACAATTTTTCCTGGAAAGCTGCAATCTGAAGAAAAGAACGGAGAGAAGAAAAGCATCAGAAGCTTAGTCGCTACAACGTTGCACCTTAAAAGTGCTATGAGCTCACTAGCGCTGTTAGAAGAAACAAACTGGAGCCCCAGTAAAGCTTTACCAGTAAAGCTTTCCAGCTGCGCTTCCTATAGCCCATTAGAGCCAAGCACCTACCATCGACACCACCATCAACACCACCACCACCGTGCTCCAGACCATTTTAGCATACCAAAGGAAGACAAAAGCCTTAAATGCCACTTGCCAGCCCCCACCTGCTGGGATGCTCGCAGGTGCTGGCGTTGAGGGTGCTCCCAGCAGGCTCCCAGCACCAAGGCAGATGGGCCAGGCAACTGCTGCCTTTGTTTTCTAGAAAAGCTGTTGAGGAAGAAGCTAGATGAGGCAGCTGTACGCAGTAAGTCCTTTTTTTTTTTTTTTTTTTAAGTATATTTCCATAAAGTTTTCCTAGTGTTTGAGAGTTTCGTTTAATAATTTTTGTTTTGTGGGTCAACCTATGTGCCTGGTGTTTTCTGTAGCATGTGAGTGGAGAAAAAAATAGCCTTTTTTCTCTTCCTTTTTTTTGTTTTGTTTGTGATGGAGGGACGCATCTCAGCTACATAGCAAGTAGTTTTCTTGTGGTGCTGGTGTTTGCTGTGTGTTTTGTGCTTTTGTAGTGTCAAAGTCAGTTGGAGCCTGCAATTGCTTTAGCTGCTAATGTTTTTTTGTGGGTCGGAGTGCATTTACTTTAAAAAAAAAAAAAATCTAGCTTTGCAACTTACCCTTTTTTTTTGTTTTTAAACTCTGTTAAAAACGGAGTGCTTACTAAGCCTTTTGCTTTATTGGCTGTGTTTGTTGCTTGTGTTCAAGAAAGTTCTAGGAAATGCTTTTCTAACTGTGGAGCATGTGAGGAAGCAGCAGCATGGGGAAGGCTTGCTTCTGCAGCCCTGTGGTGTTACAGCACTGTTGTGGATCTTCTTAATTCACTTTCCCACCAAAAGGGAGGAATGATGTATTTAAATGCAGTTGCTCCTGTGAGAATTAATGTTAATGCAATACTCTATAGGCTGTGAAGTCCTGAGCATCAACTGCCTTCACTGTAGATACTGGTATGAGCCTGGTAGTGCTCTGAAGAGTTGCAGCATATCAGAACTGGGATAGTAACTGTTAGAAATAATAAAAAAAGAAAACCCACAAAAAAAACTTCCATATGTATATTTGTGCTCTTGACGTGACACTAGTATTTTTGTTTTGAAGCTAGTTACCAGCTGTGCAACAGGGTTTGGATGAGAAGGTTTTTAGTAACCTGATAGCCTTGAACATAAAGTATTTCATTTTCCTTGCTTGAGGGTATATAAGTTGAGAGGTACCATATATAACCAAGCAGCTAGAGATAAATTTAGGGATGGATATATATACACGCTATTTTCAATACAGTGACTGTAATGATGGTAGAACATGTGGTCGTGTATCCGTTTAGGGCTTACTTCCAACTATCATACAAGTGTATTTTTTAACCTGACCTCTTTGTCTTTCTCCTCTTTCCCCCTTTGCCATATAAAACTTGGCTTGAGGAGTGTAGATCTCAATGGGGTTATTTCTGCTGCCTGCAGTGGGGTCTGGAGCAGACCCAGGGGGAGGGGGAGCAGGACAGGATGGGTCCCCAGCGGGCAGGGTGCGAGGGATTTCCTTTCCTCCCTGGCAAGCACGAAGCACAGCCGCCTCACCTGCTTGTTTGTGCTCTTTCCCTCCTGCAATTCAATAGCTATTGTCAAGCCCTGAGCCAGCAGCACGCAAGCCCTGTCTGAAACTCAGCAGATGGGCCAGGCAGTGGATGTGCTGGCGGGGCAGCAGCTCTCCAGGTGGACCTTTGGGGCAGAGGGAAGCCCTGAGAAACAGCCGCCCCATGCTGCTGCACTGGTGGTCCCAGCTGGAAACTCAGCTTTCCTTTCTTGGGGTAGCCTGGCTCTGGCATCCCTGCTGGGCACAGGATCCCTGTGGGTTGTGTTGGCCATGCAGTGTTCTCCCGGCCCCAGGACTGTTCTTTTTCTAACCACTTAAACTGCCTTTTCTGCTAGAGCCCAGTTCTGGATACAGCTCTGGGTTCTTCTCCTTTTAGCACCTGGCTGGTGCAACTGAGGTGCAAAAACTATGTGCAACAATGGGAAGAAATGTTCAATTCTAGACTTTTTTCATAGTATTGGGATAAGGGAAAAATTCCCTGCGAGTGAATTGGATAGGCTTTTTTCCTTTTTAAGCTCTCTTTCCTTGAAGAAGAGTTGTTCTCTTTGGTCTGGGAGAAAAATTGCGCTGTCAGGAAGGTACGTGGCTTACAGTGGCTAAGCCAACACATTGAATGACAGAGCAATTTGATCAGTTGACTTAACTGAAATTGTGCATTGACAGCCCAGGGAATCTGCCTGTGTGTCTCCAGCGCTGCATGGTTCAATCTGGCAATGATCCTGACAATCAGAACGTGTTCCGTATCCACATTGAATGTTTGGTCAGGGTTCTCTTAACCACTGTAATAAATACTTCATGGGTGCAGCTTGTTAAAAGTAAATACTGACAGAAGTTTATACAGAAACTGCTTCTCTCTGCGTCCTGTGATCAGACTGGTATTAAAACAGCTCTTCCTTTTATTTCATGCTGGAGGATTACAGGTGTTGCTTGAAACAGCAGTTTCCTGCTACAGTGTTGCCTGCTAACCTGGGGGAGACTAAAAAGATGCAGGAACACCATCACATCTAACAGCCATCTCTGAAGAATTACCCTCTTCTTCATCCGGTTACTCCACGCTTGCAAATGTCCTGATACACATTTGTCAGCGTGTGCAGATCTGTGTGAAATTCTGTAACAGCTTTGCTGGCAAGGTATTTCATCTGTCAGAAAACTAAGCATGTAGTTACCAACTTGCAAGTTCATAATACTTCTAATTACAATTTAAATAACTCCAATTTCAGAAATCTCATAGAACATCTTTAACATATTTTGAATTACATTATTTAAGATCAGCACTTCCGTAAACAACCTCTGATTATCTCTTTAATTTCTTGTGAACCTAGTTTCAGTAGCTTTGATGCAGATCCCAGGTGTCTCAGTTTTTTCCAGTAAGACCTATACTTTTATGAAAATACAAATATAGGTGTCTCTGTATGTGTACGTGACATTGCAAAACATCTTTTCCTTGCTTTACCCTGCCAAGGACTCAAGTCCTCTTGGCTTGTTCTTTGCAAGGTAGGAGGTCAATGAGTTGTTTGCTTTTTCCCTTCCAAACAGAGCTGTATGAAGCAAACCCAACGGCAGGCAGCAGCTGAGGAATTTGAAGGTAGCTACCTGTTCACCTTTCATTCAAAGGTCGGGATGCCATTAGATATGCTAGTGTGTCAGCCAGCACTGCCCTCTGACACGGCTGAGAGTTGTTCACACCATGTCATTCTTTGCAGTGTCTGGGGCTTCTCTGAGGTTTCTTGTTATCATTGCAGATTGGTAAGAGGTAAGGCAAGGCACTTCCAATACTACTTTTTCCTATTTGTTCCTCCTGCTACTAATGTACATCACGCGGCAGGTGGTTTCACAGGGAGGTAGGAGTTTGAAAGCACGCTTAGTGAGCTTTTCCCACTCCAGAAATGAGCAGTGACCCTAAACAAGACTTACCTGGAGATGTGAATGGATGCCAATGTGAGCTGACCTCCCTTTTGCCTCCCTGAACTCCTTGGCTGTGCCCTGAAGGCTTCCCAGAGGCTCCCTGCCATCCCGAGCTCCGAAGGCAGCACGCTGCGCGCCAGGGAAGCAGCTGAAGCCTGCTGCATGGCATCTTGTGACAGGCGTTGGGACAAGAGGGACAACGGTGTGTTTGCAGGGGCTCTGGCTTAGCCTGCTCGTAGCACAGCACTCATTTCAGGCTTTTGAACTGCTTTGGCTGGCGAGAGCTGGACATGGGGTGGAGGTTTAGCAAGAACAGCCGGTGCATTTGACTATACCCGTAAGTGGGTTTTTTAGCTGTCGGGTTTATACCGCGAATAGCTCACTATAAAATAGTGTGGGATAGAGATGTAGAGATGTTAATGCAGATGCTGTGTTCTTGGAAGGAAATCAGTGAGACTGGGTCAAGAAGCCTCCTTCAGATGCACAATTGCATAGATAACGCATCTCTGTTGTGCATGAGGCTTCTAATTGCTATGCTAGTTTAGTCCCCCTCAAAAATATCAAATCACGAAATAACACCTCGTGAAAGGTTATTAGGCTTTCTAATACAGGCTCTGACTGCAGGTATGTGCAGCTATCATGTTCAAAAGTCGATTGTAGGCCCTTAGAAAACAAAATGATGGTACAGCAAGGTGCAGACTAGCTGTGTAGCCTTTCTTCTATGGGATCCGTGCAAAAGAACCTCCAGCACTCTTCCATATCTCCCGATCTGGAGATCTGAGGCTTCTCCCTTGTTAGAGGTGCTCTCTGCTGTTATTTCCAAAATCAATGAAGCTGTCCAAATAACCTCACATTCACCCCACTTTTAACCACCTGCTTTAGAAAGTTTTGGCATTTGATGAATTTATATAGACCATGCCAGGGCAATAAGAACCTAATGTTCCTGGAACACTACTGGGTCTCACTGTGATTTTCTGTCTTGGCCAGTTGTATAAGAACTGGATACTTTTTCAAAAATGGTATAAAATAAAAATGCTGAGGAATGAGTAGCACTTCATTAATTCAGCCTTTCTGCAAATTATATGTGACTGACCATCAATTTGGCATTCTCCCAACTGCATAAAAATTACTGCAGTGATTTTCATCCTCTACCACGTGGAGAACTCGGCTCAGCGCGGAAAAAGCTTCAAGAGCTGCTTCTCAGCTCAGAGGTTTGCCTCTTTCCGCTGTTATGACATCTAAAGGATTAGCCTATGCTTATGACCATCCAACAGCTGTCTGGTCCTCTCACTCTGGTGTAACTGTGACTGATTTCTATTTCAGAGCAAATTAATAACTGTAACTGTTGTTTTCAGTGTGGTTTGGGATGTAAGAACCTTTAAGAAGCATAAATCTAAGCCTATGGCAGCTGCTAATATTTTCTTCTGTTACTTTCACACTGGTGTGAAATGCATCACATCAGTTTTACACCCCCAACTTTAAACCTCAGCATCTTTCTTTAAGTACAGAAAATGTAATGTATTGCTGTGTGAATGTATGACAGTTCGGTGCGATAAGCAAATACATCTTATTAAAAAAGAAATCTGCAACCTGCAGAGTGGTCTTAAAATGTTTATCATCTAAATGACAGCTGTGATGAATGGTTATGTGAAGAGAAAATACATTTCGAAATAATCGTGCTGTAATGTTTCTGGCACCACTGACATACCTGAGGTAGGGAAATAAATAAATTAATATAAGCTAATGATTTAGAACAGAGTAGTGCACTGCTGTGGATAGCACAGGCTGGTAATCTTTTTCCAGTTAAAAAACTCCAGCTTGTCAGAAACAGTTTGTAGTGGACACCCAGATATTTCTACAGTGTTTGCGTTGGTGAGTGGAGTCTATTCTAAGCTCATCAATGTGCAAAGTCCTGGGCTTTCATAGATGCACAAGCAAGTAAAATACTGATGTATGGAGAGGCACTCTGTGGAACGCAGTCATCAGAAATTTGCAGTCTTCATAAATTTTATGCAAATTGCGCAGCTGGCATGGTAGATGGTGAAAGGATTGTGTTAAAGGCTATCTTTGCTGGATTTGGAATGGTGGCATTTTGCTGATGGACTTATTGTCGCTTCAGGGATAGTCTGGAGAATCGCTACCTTGATGATCTGGAGAATGACTAGTGACGCACAAAGCTCTTTGAAGGATCCTGTTAACTTGTCTATAATAATGAAACCATTGATAATTATTGCAATATCCTTTAGTCATGATATTCCATCCTGATCATAAGAGCACCTAATGAATAGTAGAATTAGATCCTTAGGAAGCACAGGCGAAAGCTAGAAAACACTTTGGAAGACGAGCATCTTTTCATAAAATTAAACAGAAGTATTCTTTTCTAAAAATACTAGAATAAAGGATTTATAGAGTGGTTTTGTTTTGATTCCAGCTATTCTGTTATTTTAGTCAGTTGAAATAAAATAGATTCACTTTGAGTGTATGGATGCATGGATGATTCATCTCAATTCTGGTTTTGAGAGCACAAAGAGCTTGATGTAATTGTGTGGAGAATCCGGGTAAACCTCAGGTCTGGCTAAACCAGAGCAGTCTGTCTAGGTAAAAGTAACTTGGTTACAAAAAATTTAAGCTTTACCTATATATTCCCATTAATACTTGGAGTGGCATATTGGATTTCCCCTCTACTTTTATAAATTTGTGTTGTCATGTATATACATACTTAAGTTTTACTTTCAGACACCTGGATGACGGAGACCAAATGTGCCTGTTGACAGGACGATGTGTGCTGTGGTGACTTGCTGCACAGCGGTAAAACAGAGGTATTGGCAACAAAAGCACAAATAGCCAAAAGTTGTATCAGCAAGCTACGTCAAAAAGTATTAGCCTTAAAAATATAGGTCATTCTGCTATTTATGTGACTTCGCTCAGATGAAGTTTAACTGGTTTTCAGCAGCACTTTTCCAAAACTTCTCTTTTCCTTCCAGAAGCATAGAGAGATCTTCTCAGCCACGGACGGTTCACTCGGAACCAGAGCAAAGTGCTTCTGCTTTAGTCCGCTTAACAAATTGAGAAGGAAAGTAGGGCATGAGCGGTTGTAGATGGCAACACGAATGGGGACATAAGAGAGCTTGTGACCTGTGTTCTCTGCAGTTTTGTTTGGTTTGCCTCAAATCGTTACCTATGTAGCTTGCCCTGTGCGGAGAAATCGACTCAAGGTCAACCTTTGATGGAGGTAAGGTCTATTTTTAAACGGTGCAGACGGCATGGGCCCCCTGTCTAGTGCTCTGCTCCCTCCATGTAAGCTCAGGGCTGGTTTGGAGCACAGCCCCGGTGGTGCTGGGTGCTCGCACCGGGTGCTGAGCAGAGGGACGGTCTGTGGCAGGCTGGGGAGTGAGGGCTCTTGGGTCCGGGGAGTTTGGTCGCTGGCTGTCGCAGGCACACGTTTGTGTATGCTCTTTCAGAAATTCATCAAGCTGCGTTGTTAAAAGTGATTTGTTTTCCTCCCTTTTTCAAGTTTATCAGTTGGTAGCTCTGGGCTGTGGGTCTGAACCCACTTTCTAGAATGCACCCTAAATATTTCAAAGTCAAATTAATATGTGCATTAGTTTTTTTGTGGCAGCATTTTGCAGTTCTGTCAATTCTGCCCATTGCCTGTGCTTTCTGGAAACAGTGAAAGGTGCGGAATGCTTTCTTTTCCCTCTGTTTCTCTTTTTCCTTGCTTCAGCCAACACCAGTTCTACAGAACGCGTAGTTACAGCTGCCCGTCAGCGCTGCTGCACCAGGCATTTTGCATGTGGCACTGGATTTTGCAGCGCTGGCTGTGAGGGTTCACATAATGCAATGCCACTGTGCAAAAGAGATGCTTGTTTTTCTTTAACCCTTTACAGGCTCATTCCATGCCTGCTCAAGAAAAGGTGTTAAATATGAGATTTGCTTTCTGGGTCAGTGTAAGAGAACACCCTGTACAGCTTGGTGGTGTATTTAAAGAGCACTTCATGCTCTGCGGAGAGTACATGGTGCTCGTCGGTGATTAGCAGTGTATAATGTTACGGGTGGGATTTCACTGAAGGAAATTCTACAGCAGGATAAAGGAAAGCTCTTATCCGTTTAATGTGAGGAACATAGCTAGCTTTCATTAAAACACTTCTATTCTAAATGACAACATTTCACTCCCTAGGGTTACTTTATGGCTCTGTTCAAAGTGCATTAAGGTTGTAAAACACTGGAAGATTATCTGTTTATTTATAAATAAATGAGTATAAGCTAATGATTTAGAACAGAGTAGTTCTCTGCTGTGGATAACACAGGCTGGTAATTATTCAGGAAGATTATTCAGGTCCTGTTCTGACTTTTTTGTAGTCAACTATTTCAATTCCCAGGATGCTGATGGCTTCTTCAGAGGCTGATGAGACCTAGGGGTCAGTCCAGTATCAGTTTGTACTGCTGGGGAGCATCGTTGCAAGTGCAGCCAAGGGATGCTGTGGGGACAACTGGTTTCAGAAGGCAGAGGTGGAAATAATACAATGACAGGAAGCACAAAAGTAATTGGAGTAGGGTAGATGCATGGAACTAGCAGAGATTTTTAAGAAAACAGTTGGTAACTTGTAACCTCATCATCTGCTTGGGTTAATCATGTAGATGGCTTGTCCTGTGGCTTTCATGTTTGTCTCTGGACAAGTGGTCCTCCAGAAACTGTTCAACTGATGTCATGGTAGGTAAGAAATGTTTTTGCTGGGGTGGTGTGAGTCTGGTATTGAAAGGTGCCTTGAAAACTCGGGATTGAAACTAATGCTAACCTGTTTTGGTTTGTAACAACCAGTCTGGAAATGTGAAATCAGCACGATTTCTTTTCCTGGGAGGGAAAATGTGTTGGAGAAGTCTAGAAACTGTTCAGTTGAAGCTGCCCTTCCCTGTGTGCTGCGTACCCAGCTGGTCATTTGTCTTCATCTCAATGAGTGCTAATTTGTCCTATGGAGGCTCAGTAAGAATTCTCTTTGGATGGGAAGGATGACAGGGAGGAATACAGAAAACTGAGCACTGCTGGCTGTGGCTGGTGAGGATGGCGCTTATCCTGGGAAAACTGTTCCAAAGATGGGGACTGGGAAAATTTAAACACATAATAAAACCTGTTTGGTTTTTTTTTTTTCTGTCTGCATTCTGTATCTGTAAAAGGGACAGCTCAACTGAAGAGTTGCTCTCATTTTACTGGGTCCAGTGCTGTTAAACTCTGCCAAAAAACACTGCATTGAGAATTCCTGCATTGAGCGCAGTCAGCTTCAGAAGGCGTTTTGTTCTTTGGTAAAACTAAAGCAGGCTTTTCAGCTTCAAACTGGCATCTCGTATCTGCAAAGTTGCCATGAAAATATCAAGTTCAAATTAAATAATGTTATTAACATCAAACTTCTCTACTGGGTGAATAGACAGTGCAAATAGGGTACTACTTGAAATGATTTTCTTCGGTAGGTCAGAAGAGGTCAGCCTGGGACTAAGGGAGCTTGCAGAGTTGCCTTGGGGAAGCTGTCAGGCTGTATAGCTGGGACTTGGCTGTGTCTAAAAAGTGAAATTAACTCCCACCATCAAGTACTCCTCTTGAATATCTTGAAGGCAGGAACTTTAGCAACTGGTGATCACGTTGGTATTTATGAAATATAAATATGAATATGTTTTGGAGACTCACACCCTGAGTGTTTATCTTTTAACCATGTTCCCGATGCTTTTGTTAAAAAGCCAGTGTGATGAATGGGATATCTGGTTTGCAATTCACTTGGAACCCTTTGTTTTCTGCTTGCCATTCCACTTAGCCAAAAGCGCATCGGTTGCTGTCAGGCTGGCTTTCCAACCAAAATGCCGTCGGATGACTCTTATGTGCACTAAAACTAGAAAGAAAAACACTGCAGGAAGACTGACATTTTGTATACATGGTCTTCCTTTTCCAGTTTAGCTTGCTTTTTTCCCCTGCCATAAAATCCCTGAAATGCATGGACACAGTGAGGATGGAGTCACTGGGATATCCTGAGCCAAAGATGTTTTCAGTGAATGCAAAACATATGGGGCTGCACTTAAGCTGGTGCATGTAAGCAAGTGCGCCAATACTAGCAGTTTCTGGAAATTTTCTTGCAGTACCAGATCTTTTAAGTTCTTGGGCCTTTACCATGTGAGTTGGAGGTATAAAATTCAAGGAAAGAATGAACACAGAGCATTATAGTGCAGGACTGATGTGGCTGTTACTTGAAAATTACTCATCAGATAGCCCTGCAGTAGGAACACAACTCATGCTGTCTCATGCACAAGGTTCAAACCAAATTAACTTTACCAAACCTGAAGCAAAATCAAGTTAATATGACATTAATCAGGATTTCTGCTTTCGACATGTGTAAATGACCAGCTTGCTTCACAGTGACTTATCTCAGAGAGAAGGAAAGCTACTGAAACATTTCTCTGTGTAGAGACGTTGCTTGCCTATGTGAAGCGCTGGCAGGAGGTAAAGGTTGTTTTCTATCCGATTTAACTGTCCTCTAACAATATGCTTAGGAAAGACAGCTGTCTGAAAATGTGACAGGCTTTGGTTTCCATTCCTGCGTGAAGCAGAGCTGTACGAGCAGCAGGAGCATTTGCCTTGGGCTCAACTGTAAAGCGAATTTCTCAAAAAACTGTGGTTATGGGTACCTTTTAAAATATTTGCTTATGGTGCCGCAACTAATTAGTTGCAGAACAAGTAGTGTGGTGACTTTTTCCTTCAAATATCACTCCAGTTGTGAAATCTCTTTCTAGACATTGTGAAATAATTGACTTCCAAGAGTAATATCGCTTTACCGATGTCGCAGACAAGTCCTCGGATATGTGTGAGGGGAAAATAATTTTCTTGTAATTATTTCATAATTAAAGGTCTAAACTGTTAGATCAGAGAAATAAAGGGGTCTTCCACTGAGCCCTTTCCAGCACTAACAGCACTGTAGAGCTGGTTGCTTTCTTTAAACATCTGGATCTGAACCTAAGACCTCATTAGTAATAACTCTGTCTAAACTGCGTTACAAGTTGTTCTGAGCCAGGAGGATTTATCTTGCTTTAATGCAACTAAAAGAATAGGCTATTGCTACTCAACAGTTAATGAACCTCTCAAAAGCAATATATAACTGGTTCTTCTCTGTTGTGTAGTAAGCTTTGCCCAAAGTGACACTCTCCAGCTGTGGAGGAGGTTGAGCTATTGCCTTTAGATTCTGTTTTTGCTCTTCCCACTCTATCTCAATGTAGAAAGCCAACAGGAGAGAATTTAAGGTCCATTACTTATGATAAAATAGTAAGACATGTTCAGCTGTTAATAGCCTGCAGCGTGGTCGCTCACAGAGGTACAAATGGGATTGGGGATTCTTGTGTCTGGCACTGGCATGGATAAGATGCAGCCCTGTTCTGTCTTGTCGGGAAATGGAAAGGGTAAGACTAGACTGCCTGGCAGAAAATTCTTATGGGCAAATGGAACTTAATGATGATTAAAGATGCCTTCCAGCAACACCTGGTGATTGCAGACTGGCCCGCTTGACCCCAACCCCTCCACCTGTTCGTCTTGTGTTTCTGCAAGAAGTTATTGCTCCTGGAGGAGGGCTAGTGGAAGGGTCAGGGGCTTGGTTCTCGGCAGCTCTCAGGCCTGTCAGCTGCAAAAGTGCGTTAAAGTAAAAGTTAATATGCCAAGTGTTCAGTTATGTTGAGGCTGGTGTAGTGTACCTTTTTGGCTCTCTTTTTACAAGAACGGCCTTCCCAAGCCAAACTTGTGAACTGAGCATATCTTTCCATATTTTTTGTTGGCTGAAAAAAAATAAATTGCGATGTACTGCTAACTCTCCAGCCTTCAATAATTATCAATGCACAGTACTGACAGTAATGTAAAAAAACCTGGAGAGGGAATGGTGAGATGACAGCTCTTCTGGCTTGGTGTAGCTACTCCACAGTGCTTAGGTTGCTTGTATGTCACTCATATGTCCTCTGTGTGTTTGTAATGGAGTTCAACCTGCACGTTAGGGCTCAGGCTTCAAGTCCCCTCCACCCCTGGATTTAGCAGGGGGAAAAGGGGCTAGCACCAGTAATTTTAGAAGTTACTGGCCCTCTTCAAGCCAAAACTTGCCTGTTTCAGCAGGCGGCTGATCAGATAAAAGTTGACATTCCTTGATGAGTTAGTTTTTTTAAAACGTATTTTCAGGAAATATAACAGAGCTATTAAGTGACTGTTATAAAATGCCACAGCCTTTAACTTACAATAAATCTCAATATATTGTATTTCCTCTATCAGGGTTAATTACAGACTAGCCTGGGTCCTCTGTGTACATGTATGATGGGAGAGTCACTTCTTTGTCTTCCTCAAATGCAGTTTTGGGACTCTGAGGCATCGTCCTGTCATGGTTTGCCATCAGTCTGTGGTGTCTGGTGGAAAGTGCAGGATGACCTTTCTGTCACTGCTTAAGGAGGCTTTGAGCTTTATAGCATCTTTCATCCGAGCCCTCCAATCACATTATGAAGATGACGCAAAGCCTCATGGCACCAGGCAGTGTTTTCGCACACAGCCGCTTCTTAAGGTTGTGAAAATAACCTGGGTATTAGTCCCGTGCTGGGTAGCTATAACCAGCCTTAGTATGCAAGGGGATGTCACTGCACAGACTCATGAAAGTAGTGTTTCGTGGTGGGTTGACCTTGGCTGGATGCCAGGTGCCCACCAAGCCGCTCTGTCACTCCCCTCCTCAGCAGAACAGGGTCGGGGGGAAGAAAATAACATGGGGGAGGGAAAAACCCTTGTGGGTCAAAATAAAGGCAGTTTAATGAAGCAATAGCAAAAGTTGTGCACGCAGAAGCAGAGGAAAACGTAAGATGTTATTCTCTGCTGCCCATCAGCAAGTGATGTTCGGCCGCTTCCCGGGAAGTGGGGCTTCAGTACCTGTAGTGGTTGCTCTGGAAGACAAATGTTGTAAATAACAAATGCCCCTTCCTCCTTTCTCTTAGCTTCTGTATCTACACAGATGTCATATGGTATGGAATAACCCTTTGGTCAAGTAGCTGTCCTGGCTGTGCCCTGTCCCAAGACCTTGCCCACCCCCAGCCTGCCCCTGGTGAGAGGGGGGGCGAAGGCTGGGGAGGCAGCCCTGGTGCTGGATGAGCACTGCCCAGCCAAAGCCAGAACACTGGTGTGCTACCACCAACTTTCTAGCTCCAGCACCAAGCCCAGTACCACCAGGGCTGCTACGGGGCTGAGGTCCAATACACATTGTTAAGGTAAAGGCTTGACAGCATCATTTTCTAATCTTCTAATGCTATAATCCCCTGCAGGGACTATTTCCTTAGAACAGGAGTGTATAGAGTGAACTATGGCAAAGTCTTGGTTTCCATAGTCTGTTTTTTTCCTTTGGTTCTGGATACTGTTGGTTACCCTGTCCCTGCATTCAGGCCAGGTCTTATCTGGGAAAGAGAAGACCTGAAGGCTATTTCTTTGGTGTGCAAAGAGCCTGAACGCCAGGACTGGCTGGTCTAAGATGTGGTCTTGGACTGGGCATGGGCCATGTGAAAATGCATTTTTCAGATCTTATCGCAGAGCTTCCATATAAATGACAGGGGGCTGTAAAGCCACTGGCTCCTGACTGTACAGCTTCACTTGAGGGTTCGGCTGGAATATGATGAGAACATTCCTGTCCAAGCAGAGATAGCTGTAACAACAACAAAGGCAGCAAAGGCAGAGCTTGGCAGGCTGAGCTGGTGTATAACATAAATGTTCTATTCTTTCAATAGCTGTGTGCCAAGGGACCGAACAAAGTGTTCATTAATTTAACATTTTTTACATATATATTTTTCTTCGATTTCATTTTTCTTTCATATTTTGATAAAAGCCAGAGATCCCATGTTATATTATGAATATGGATTTGTAGCCAGCAGCTATGTGGAAAAATCAATACCTTCCCAGTTCACTCCCAGGTGTTTGTGCTAACTGAGAGGGCAGAATGTCTGCTGCCAGGAATGTAATGCTGCTGCCTGCTGATTAAAAGTATCAGAGCAAAATGGCTAAAAACTACTGCAAGTTGAAGAAAAAATTGTGATCATTTGGGCTGTATGTAACATGAATTAAGCTTCGGCTAAATAAAGATGAACTTAGATGAGAAAATACCAGGAATGCAAGAGGAAATAATTCCTCAGAGTGAAAACTGCTAATTAATATATACAGTCCTGCTAGGCTGGGTTACACACCTGTGACAAATTCACGTGAATAGTCAGACACCACCTTTGACAGATCAGTGAAAAATAACCTACTCTGAAATGATACCGCTCAGCTACTTGTCTGCAACTGAGTCTTCTAGTGGAAAACATGTGAAACGTGTTTACTGAAGGCGCAGTGTAAAGTGATAGCTAAAAGTGTGTAAAAAAAAAAAAAAAAAAAAAGCTGAGAAGAGCATAGAAATAACAATGAGAAAGTCTTTTGAAAGCTGCAGACTGAGGCTCTGATCAAAAAAAAAAAAAATATCCCTGGCTATTGTGCAAAAATAAGTGATAATGCTTGTCTGCATTGCGATCGCAGACTTCACTTTGGACATGATGAGTTGGGATATTTCTCTCTCTCTGAGCCAAAGGCAATGGATTTAAAACAGACCCTACTCTGAAAGGGCCTAGAACTCTCCTTTGCATGCTGTCACACCTTGGAAAACAGGCCAGTTACTTAGTTAATTAGCAGGTGACAAATTAAATATTTGCTAAGTGAAATTGAAGCCAGTTGTATTAGCAAGCTGCCCAGAATTATATCATTGTTTGAGATAATTTGGGTTATGATGCCTCAGCAGGGCTAGGTATATAAAGCTCGTGTTTCATAGGGGTGGAAAAAAAATATTAATCTTGCATTCTTTCTTCCCAAAAGATTTCATCCCACTGCCAATGTCATCAATAGGATTCTATCAGCTCCGGGTATGATTGCCAAAGCTCTGGCTGAGACTGAAGCTCCATTCTGTGCCCTTAACATCTTGTAATTGGGAACTCCCTACCTGCCTCAGTAACACGTGGACCTGAGAACTTCTCAGAGCCTGTTGGATCACATCTTTTCTCCTAGAAAGAATATTTTTAAACAAATTTGTGCCAATTATAGATCTAAATATCCATTCTCCTTCATCCGTGGCAAGACAGTAACGTGGTCCTTGCTGAGCAAAGCGGTTGCTGCATGCTGGACTTGTACCCAGGAACAGTAAATACCCTCAAGGAGTATAAGTCAGGACCATATTTTGTTAACTGCTGTTGGGCTTTAGGTGAAGCTGAAAATTCACTCAGGGATCAGCTCTTTCTGGCTGAGATCACATTTTAAATAACTCCCTTGTAGTAAAAGAAATGTCCAGTGCTAATTGTTCAAAACCGTACTTAATGTACGGACTGACTGATGAGATTTATTTTCATCTCGGCAGCCTTGAGTGCAACAAAAGAAGGCTGAACTCTTACGGTGTTCATGGTGGGCAGATCTGTGCCGTGCAAGCACAAGGACTCTAAGCTTTGGTCTGTGCTGTGGGCAGTATTACGCTTGCAAAGCCATTCCTTTATGCTGTAGCAAATGGGATCGGAGCACAGCCCAGCTGCTGGAATGGATGGAGCTGGGAAGATTTATGCTGCCTGTCCACCTGTCCCTTCCTAGAGCTGAAGTCTGTCCCTTTATCACCACAGGTTGTACAGCATTTTTGTAAGTGAATGTAATTCACTGTGCACTCTGGATTTAAAGATCTAAGCTAATGACTTGTTCTGACATCGTGGTCTCTTGCTGAGCTTAATATTGAATACCCTGCTGGGTTTTTTTCTTTTTTTTTCTCTGGCTCTTGACTAAAACCAATGGTGTAGAGCAGAAACAGAGGGGGGAAAAGAGATTGTGAAAGGGAGAATAAACTAGGAGAAATCTGTCCTGCAGAACTTTACTGCTGTTGACAGTGCTGAAGGGCAGTGTAGCAGTATCTGATAGCTCTTCTGATTTATGGGGTGGGCAACATCTTAAAAAGCTTGCTCCTTCATTTGAAAACACTTGTTCAGAGACCCTACTGAAATGACTAGAAGGTGAGAGATGTGGCCCAGGGTTTTATCAGCCTTTATTGGCTTGGAGCCTATAGTAATGCTGTAAGGCTCCACTAGAAGGATATGAAGTGAGTAAACAGATTTTCTGCGCAGATAACTATAAGGTATTTTTAAGAAGTCTTAAACTTTGGTCCCTTTCCTTTTTTTGGAAGGAGCCTGCGAGCTCTGAAACACAAGAGAAATGCCTCTCACCAGAGGTCATGCCGCTGGCATCGGCAGTCGTCTTCTCCTGTCAGATTTACTGCCGCAAAACCGTGAGTCCAGAACCAAAATAACCGAATCGATGGGAAAACTTTAAAACAAGTAGAACATTCCTGTAGCTGCTGCAGCACGTTTAGGGGAGAGTGTCAGTGCCCAGTAGGGCTGATGAGGGAGAGCCGTTTAGTTTCGCTTTTTCTTTTTCCCAAGGAGGGGAAGAGGAAAAAAAAAAAAGTCTGCAGGTTTTTTTCCAGTATGTCAAAACAGCACTTGTGTGTTCGCAGCAGCTGAGAGAAAATGGAGCTGTGTGGATTTCTTACAGTAGGAAAAGGCGTGATGCTGCCAAACAGATGCCCGGGAGCTTTCCTCAGCTGTGCCAGGAGCCGGTGCCCGGCTGAGATCCCAGGGACCGGGGTCACCTGCAAAGGGTAAATTCCAGAGGTTAGACCCAGAGCAACTTTCCAGGAGCTTGATGGATGGAGAAAGATCCAAATCAGATTGGAGGGCTGCGAGGGCTTCTAATGCCCTGTCGATCAAGTTGCCCTTTCGTTTTATAATCCACAGAGGCTGTGGAAGATGGTAAAAGAACAGTGAGGGCAGATGGACTAAGCGGAGAGCACCGGCCAGTGCCCATGTGTTCTCGCTACTTACACGGCTACTTTAAATTAATTTATGCTTTTGTATAGCAGATACTATTTCCCCTTCAGAGCTACACACTATCCTGGGCAATGCTCCTGCCCTTGCTCTGGTGTTACTGTGCAACAGAAATCTGCTTATTTTACCCCAACTAGTGCAACTTTGTAAAGCAGCGTTTAGAGGTGAGAGGGGGAATGATCAGACAGCATCTTGTTGTTGTTCTTTCAATTCTATTACATGTGGAAAACGTGTTTTAAATGGAAAGTGTAAGGCTATAGAAATTCTCTAGAGAGAGGGTAAAATGCTTTGACATTTTTCTATTTCGCTTATAAAAAGGATGGAGTGGTTATTTAAATGTAGTCACTTTCCCTTTCAGAGAGAATTTTGGTACTTAAAGGTCTTTTTAATTTGCCAGAGAATACACAGTATTTCATTGGAAGTTGGAGCCATACGAATTAAAATTAGAGACTGGGCACATTTTTAATGCAATTTATTGATTATATTCTGGAACAAATTGCCAAGGGCAATGAAGATACTCAGAGGTTGGGAGTCTATTACCCCCAGAGTAGAATGTACATTAGCTAAACACAAGCTCAGGCTTAGTCAAACCCCAGTATATTATTCAGTACAATGGATGACTGATTGAAGTTCAGTCTTCTGATACACAGAAGATCAATTTAAATGTTCTAACATGCTTTTCTGAGTATAAATTCTATGGCTATTACTAAGCAAATGCTACCTGAGCCAGCCTTGGCAGAGATGCTTTGAAAAGCTTTTGTATTTCTCTTCCTGGTCCTGCTTCGCCTAAGCTATAGCTTTGCAAATATTTGGACATCATGTGCATGCATGCAAATGCATAAAACAAGGGAAGGAGGTTTTTCTGAGTGTCTTTCAGTGGCTGACAAGGAACATGACTACATGAACTGACTATGCAGAAGATGAAAAAAAAGTTCTCTAACATCTGAGTTTAGGTGGAGTAAGAAAACCTTTTTATTTAAGTTGCATATTCTGCTTGGTACTTTAATGTAGGTGTGATGATATGATAAGGTGTAGCGTTTCTGTAGCTAAAGGCTACTTAATTCTATCAGCTTTATCATGTTCATTTATTGCAATGCTTTAGGGAAAAATTAGCAGTTAATTTCTTGAGTAATGACTTCTTGAAATCCACTTAACTTTATTTCTCTATCCCCAAATCGTTGAACACCAGTTATTATTTTTAATAACTGTTGTCCATGTATCTGGTTTTCTGACAAATGTAAGTTACAGAGTACTTATCAGGGACATCCGTAGATTCTCTTCCATAGTTAATATTTTAGGTCAAATTCCTTACTGTGTCCTTGGGTCAATGTGACACAATTTGAAATATTGAGTGGGATCAGAGATAGATAATTGCCTGGATGGCTAAATTCTGTCATATTTCCTGGAAACATTTGACGTTAACTTCTAACTCAAGATCTCAATACATAAGCGCTTCAGGGTGAGTTGAACTCTTTCCATTTTCTTTCCCCTGAAACATCAGAGTTCATAAAGTCATCAAATCCTTTTTCTCTTTACTCTGGCATCAAAATGAAAAGCCCAATGAATTTTTTCTGTTGAACTGAGAGCAAGTTTAATGTGCTCTGATGTCATGTACTGAAGTGCTCTGTTGTGGATGAGATCCTGTCTGCAAAACATTTTACATAAGGGATAGTATTGTGTATGCAATACAGGGCACAATATTTCACCCACCAAGGGGAGAAGTCAGCCAAACCTTGGCTTGTAATCGATTGCAAGCAAAGCAAGTAACCCCTCTCCCATCCAGCACAGCACCCACTCCTGCCTGCCCAGCTGAATAGTGTTAATCTCATTAAATAAAGCTTGTTCGGTGTGAAAGGTGGGGAGGGTAGTGCTTTGCACAGCTGGTGATGGAAATGGGAAATACTGTTGGTTAGGCAGGGCTGTGATGGTTGAGCATCTGGCTGTGCTGCACTGCAGCACGGTGCGGTGCTCCAGCCCCAGGGTGGGCAGGCAGGCTGGTACAGCCACTCCTGTCCGCGATTTCCATCGCTGCTGCCTCCTTTCCCAGTTGAAGGCATTTCAGAAAATTTCCCGTTTGATGCCTAGGGTGGGAAGGGCTCCTGTTGAATTTTCAGTTACCTCCCTGATCTGTGCGTATTGCCTTAAGGTAATCCTGAAGCTTGGCACCAGGCAGAATGCTCTGTGTTTAACTTCTAGGAAGCCCACGAAGCCAAGCTGCTCTCGTTTTAAGGACAGGTTTTCCCTGTAGAAAATCAGAACAGAGAATTACTTCCCCATAGCTTTTTGTTTGTGATTAAACAAACCAAATGGCAAAAATATTTGCTCTGTAGCATAGCAACAAATCAATGGGCTGTTTAGCAACATAACTGAAACGGGTCCTTAAAATAACACAGCTTTTCCCATGCAGAGGGATGATGTTGGAGACACCTCACTAGGGTAGGGTAGTGATCCATTGCTTAGGCACTGCACGAGCAACTAAGAAATGCAGAGATGCAGTTCTTCTCTGGCTTGTCTGCTGCTCTGGTCCATGGCCTTGGTCATATTGCTGTTTCTCTGTACCTGTGCTCATGTTTGACTTGGAGTCATTTAAACTTTTTTTTAGACTTTGAAGTACCTCGTACGTCTCTGCAACTGTGGTATGATGGTACCTGGTCTTTGTAGGTTCTACGTATTGCTGGAGAGGATGCTACCATAGACTGTTATGTTGCTGTTATGTTAAAAACTGGACAGAGCAGCTCAGTGACTGATGCTTTCTATAACTTTTTCTACTTTTTCCTCCTACTCTTAAGGATGAATTACTCCTGGACCGGCAACTTTCTGGCTTGCTATGGCCACTGTCAGTGTTTGGCCCTGTTCTGAGGGTGTTAACCAGATCTAATTATTCACAAGCAAGTCGAGGACCAATCCACTACGCATGATTTAAGGACAGTTTTGAAAAAGTGTTTGCTTGAAAAATCCCAGAGCACCACCAGCATGTTTCTAGTCCATATTGTCATTAAATAATAGCCTGTCGGAAGGCAAAGTCAGTAGAAAAGCCTTCCGTAGTCACTGGTGCTCTGTGCTGTATTCTAAGAAGGAGGTCTAACCACAAAGCAGATCTTTGTTTCCTGTTTTGCATTGTAAATAATTTGGAATTGGTCTTCATTAACAAGCCCCGCTTTTCCAATTAACGGGAACACGTGAGGCTGGTGTGAGGGCTTTGGCTTCTCAGAATTGTAAAACGTGCAGGGAAATGCTTTTTTATGGCTGGGATTTAATAGAAAGGAAGATGGGGAGTTCCACATTATCAAAAAAGCTGGAAGTCGCTGATGTCAGTGAACAGATGTTGCGCGTTGGTCAGCTGCTGCCAGGCCAAGGGCATAACCCTTCACCAGTGTCCGAAAGCTGCTGTGGATCTCTGCCTTGCCATGGGGGTTAGTGTAAAGGGCTGGTTTTCAGTGACACTTCTCATGCTGTGTTTTCAGCTGGGGCTCATTCTGCTTTTTAAAGCCAGCGCAGGGCGATAACCCTGAAGCCCCCTGCAGCTTTGCCCCCTCAGCCTGCAGAGCCCATTCCCTGCTCCAGGTTGAGCTGAGGCTGCGGACACCAGTTCTGCAGGGCAGCCACAACTATCCCATCCCTTTGGGAAGGGAAAGAAGGAGAACACATCCATTTCTCACTTCCACCTCTATTTCTGACACCTTTTATATGGGTAGACCTTTCTTCCTGCTTCCCATCTTTATTCTAGCTCTACCTGGAAGCCTATAGAAGCAAAATAAACAGGTTTCTTGCATGTCTAGAGAAGTCAATCAGAATTCTGGGTAAAACATCTTGTATAATCTAAGGCTGGGGTTGTTTTGGTGCAGGCAGGTACTTTCACTGGTTCCTTGGGGTCAGCATGACTTTGCCACCGAGCCAGCTCACATAGGTGCAGCAAGGTGTTTGTAAGGTCTTACAGAAGTAGGGACAGGTGAGCAAGCTGGGAATGTAGGAAAAGCTGCCTCGCCTGACCCGTGTTTGCAGTCTGCCCAAAGAACTGCTAGAGCAAGGGCTGTTCAGGACCACTTTTTTTTCCCTACAAAATATATAAAGGAATCATTCTTTTTGAGAATCCCCATTTTCTGGAAAAGGGCTTTGTACTTTAAAAAAGCTTGGGTGGTCAGTTAACTGTACAATTTAAGCAAGTTAACAAGCTTGTCATTTGAAGGATTTTTAATTATTGATAATCCCTGGCCACACTTGTTTGTTTCCATCATTTCAAAGACTTTTTTTTTTTTTCCCCCTCTTCCTCTAGAAAAGTACCAAAAGGGTGCTTGATAAAAGCAAAACTATGCAACAGACGTGTGCACGAGCAGAGTGGAAGGCTTCTAGCTAGACAAATCCCCTGTGAACCACGTAATGCGAATAACTGGCATCTATATATGTCTCACTTGAAGCATGTTCTCTGAAATAAAAATGGTGTGGGGTAGAGAGAGTGCTCCTTTGGCAGGAAAAGGCAGGTACAGACCTTTTCCACATTCAGGTTTGAGTTTGAAGATGGGGGTGAGGTTATGCTCAGCCTCAGCTTGTGCACGCACCTCTATCGAGCGTGCGGCTCGCAGCCCAGCTGTGGGCGCACAGCACCAAGCATCACCTTCACAGTTCCCAAAGATGCTGCTAAAAACAGTAGGGGGTGAAACTAAGGTACTTTGGCTTGAAGGTATCTCCTGAGCCTGGCTAAGGGCTGGATGAACTGTTCTGATGACAAGCTGCTTCAAGCCTCTGGTTCTGGTCGGGGATTATAGGTATTCAACCCATATTTAATGGGTTTTATTGTCTTTTCACTGTTTTCTGAATGAAAACCTGGAACTTGCCATTCTACAACTAGCTAAATAGCAATTTTTCTGAAAGCTTATTGCTTTTGTTCTCATCTAGGCTCCCTTTCCAGTGGGGGCTTGGACCAGATCACCTTTGGAGGTCTCTTTCAACCTGGGCTTTTCTATGATTCTATGATTTTGTGTTGGCCAAATGTCTTTGTCAGGTTTTACTTGAACATGCTAATAGCTTTGATCAAGGCCAAATTGTTTCGGGTTTTTTCCTTGTAACTTACTCAGTTCTAGGCTGAAATAATTAATTTGGAGATAATGTAAATCGGTAGCACAGATGTCTTCCTAGTTCCTTTCCATTAGTGGGATTATTTGCTTTTCCTGGGCAAGCTTCAGCAGGACTGGCATTCGTTTGTCATAGAGAGCAAATTTACCGTCTCTGTTTTGTGCTGGAAATCCGGTGAGGTGTAGGTTTGTGATGACTGGGATTCCTGCATTTCCTGGGGTTGATTTGGCAGGAAACTCCATCATTTACTGCTGCTTTGTTACTCTGACTTTCTACGTAAACCTGAACCCGGAGTGTGAAAATGCAAGCTTAGGCTTCAGGACTAATAAACCAAGCGTACGTTATTACTGTGTGCTGTGTTCTCACCTACTGTGGTCCCTTTCATGGAGTGCAAGGCAATTACTAGCACGTGAGGCTCTTTAGTGGAATGCCATTGTCGATTTTCTTTTTAACTCTAATTATAATGCAAGAAGCAGATTAAAGTCTCAGCCCCTCCAGCTGCTCGATTGCTCTAAATAACTGTAATTTATAGAACCTGATTAATCCTTTCTCCAGTATCTTAATACTAGCTTAAAAGAAGTGGACGTCTAGAGGTAGACCTGGTGTTTTATGCAGAGGGAAGAGGAATCCACAAATTTTAGCTTCCCAAGTGTTTTGTCTATGCAAAAAAAAAGCGTTCAGCCAGCGGTCCAGGGTACTGCACTGTGGTCTGGGAAATCCTGTCAGTTCCTTATCACAGAAAAATGGATTTGGAAGTGATGGATGAGGATGGAAAGCTCTTTCCTACCCCTGTGTTCAGCTGTAAGAAGTAACCCTCGGTGCAGCACATCTTGCTGGGACCACCTCTCCAGTCGTTGTGCCTGAACAGGCAACACAGTCTTGCTCCCAAATTTCTGTAAATGTTTTGTCTTTAGATCTGGTTCTGCATGGGAAGGTGGAAGGACTGCTGCACCGAAGGTTAACGTAACAGGTGCTTATATCCACCACTATAATTAATGGGGTGTGTGTATATATATATAATAATAGATGTTCACCGTTATAGGTAAAGGCTCCATCATACCCCTTCCTGCTTTATCTGATAATTATGTTTTACAGTTATCCATCCCCCTGACAGTTACTGGAATGCTGTGTGGCAGGGAACGTCCCAAGGTTCTCCATAACTCTATAGAGTTAAAAAGAAGATAATAAATTGCATCTGAAAATGTTGCCTTGGGGAATTGTAATGATACTATGAATGTCAGTAGGAGGGGGAAAAAAAAAATATAAATCTGTGCTGTGATGTAAGAAGCAGCAGTTGGCAGCAAACCCCTTCTGAGCAGGGGAAATCTAAATAGGAGCCGCTTATTAACCTTGTGCTGGTTTCTTGAGTGTTTCCCAGAACATTCTTTGGTGCCTCTGACTTTCTGCCAGGGCACCAGCTGTGCTCACTGCCCAGCCTGTGAAGTGTTACCATGATGCTACCAAAAACCACCGGCTGTCTGTGTAATGACAGCCTTAATTGAAAAGCATTTAATTGCAGTTAGGCTTGTGATGATATACGCAGGCACATATAGGCATGCTTACAGACATGAGTGCATATATGAAAATAATTCCTCTTCCTCTGCTTATCTACCTAGAATATATGTTATCTTTTGGTAATTTATGAGAAACTTGTCACCTCATCAGCCTGCGGTAACGGGGCTCAAAAGACACAGATCTTAAACTGCTGGGAACTCTGCAACTTTATGGAAATCAGCAGGATAAAAAAGGCTGGTTCAAAGCCTGACAAGCTGGCCGTAAATTTTAAGAGAATCTCCTCAAATAAAAACAATGAGAGCTTTTTCATTTCCTTATAAAAGGAAAACGGAAGCAACATTTTCTGAAACTGTCGTGGGAGCTTAAAAATCTGTGTGCCTTCATAAAAGTCTGCTAGTAGCAGTATGGGGTGTCTCTTCTGCTTTTTCACTTTAATCAAATGTAACACCTCTCTGGAGGCAACCTGTTGAGCAAGTGCTGCTACAAAATGTCCAGCACGTGAGGCTCTACTTGCAGAGATGATTCCACCGTAAATACAGCCCGTGAACATCACCTTCCATTTCTGCTGACACCTTTGTGTTTGGAAACAGGTGTGTTTAACTTCATGAAGGTGACACCTGGGATATGTTTGGGTCTTCAGTTCCAGACTGATTGTACGTAATTATGATTTCTTAGGGATTGAATAACACCTTGTTTTAGCAACACTGATATTAATGCTAATGGCTCATTGAATTCCTCTGGAAACTCTGGAGGCACCCACGTTCACCCCGTGGTGATTCTTCAGCTGTGTAACACCGTTCCTGCAAACGACTCCACGGGGAAAGCTTCTGTGTTTTCTTTTAACAGCAGCTTTTAATTTACTGGAAGGAGTTGGGATCGCAGGCAGACACCATGGGATAATCGCAGCCTTCCCCACCGCTGTTGGTCACGTTTCTCTTCACGCATAGGTAGCTTCATCATCTCGTGCTGTAAGGAATTAATCGCACCAGGAAATTCCTTGCTAGTTTATTTTCTTAGCGTTTTCCCATTGTGGATAAGAGTTTGATTATAAATGCAGATAGCAAAACTGACGTGTGGGGTCACACACACTGCAGCCTGCGGACGTGCCAGGTGCCCTGCCCAGGGCTGGGGCCAGAGCCTCTGCCCGGCACAGGGCGCGTTCGGGGATGCTCCTTCGCGGCAGGGCTGGTGGGTGACCTGCACGGGGAGGTGACGATACAACCCATTCAGGCTGGACAATTAACGGTTAGCTGTCAGAAAGCTGTTTAACTTAAACAGGTCCTGTCGAGTGTAGGGAGGCGGCTCCCGAGCGCAAATCCTTCTATTTTAAATGATTATAAATCCATAAAGGTAACTTGTGATTGTAAGAGTATATATTTACCTTTGATAAAGGGACCAGGAGGGCAGACAGAGGCATTTGCTGGGGAACAGCTTGTGGCTCATTTCTCAGCCCCAAAATCATTTGTTCAGCCTGCGTAATTAAAAATGACAGACATCACATGCCAAGAAGCTCTTGCCTCCTGTTGGAGAATTTGTAAAGCTGAGGAGATGTACAATTGGTCATGAATTATGCTTGCACTGAATAGCTCGGGTAGTGAGGACCATTGCCCCTTTCATTTTCTTAAAGCTGTGTCTGGGGGACCGGGCACAGCCTGGAAAGCGCTGCCGCTGTACTAGAAACTTTTTTCAGCTCTAAGTCCCCATTCACAAAATGCTCATACTGAGAGTTCCTTTGTGCACAGGAGTTGAAGTGAGAATAAATGTGGATGCTGAAGCATGAAATATATAGGAAAAACTTACTAAGGCTGCAGTATAACAAACGCATCGTTCTGTTCTCCGTAGTGTTGCAGGGAAGCAGTTTTGCGGCAACTGGCTCATTGCAATTTTGCATCACTTTGCTTATTATGTCCTGGCTGTTACAGGAGTGCGCAGAGAAAATACTGCAGTTGCTATTATAAGAAAAACACCAAGAAAAAAAATCTTTCTCGAAGCAGAAGATAGAGCTTGCTCTACCAAAGGCTGCGGTTACTTGCAGGCAGTGACATGGCAAGAGTGAAAATTGGAAAAAATATTTGATGCCAACTGATGTAAAGAAAATGGGCTCAGTAGCAGACACATGAATAAGGTGTCCAGAATCATCCAAGTAGAAATTAGTGATATAATGATTACTGATTTATCAGTGATACTGAAGTAAAAGCAGGAGAATGTTAAAACAAAGGAGCCCAGACTGTCTCCTACTGAAATCTGTAGGGGCTGTTTAAATTCCCTAATCTGCTTTGACAGCCCGTACCAAGCTGGCAGATAATGTTCTTCCATTGCAGCAGGTATGCTTACTCATGCCTTCTTGGTGTTGAATTAGTAAATGTGCAAATAAAACCAGTAATTTTTAGTTCTTTGCAGCAGCCACTGATCTGGATGAAGTCAACTGATTCTGACAATTAGAGTAATTGTTTGGCTTGCTCAGTCCCTTCTCTACTTCCAACTCTTATTCAGTCCTTGATGGTATCAAATAATTTCCTGAATGAAACAGCAATTCTGCCTCAATAAAATATTTATGGTTGTTGAGTGTTTCCTGATCTCTGCTTTGAGCTTGCTTTTTCTTTATTTGTTTATTGGGATTCATGTTTCTCCATAGCTCTGGGATGGAGAAACCAGAACCCCACTTGTTTATGGGTGGTATGAACTAGTGAATTTGGAAGGCTTGAAATGGTTGTTTAGTCATCGTCAGCTCTTTTTTTTTTTTTTTTTTACCCCCCCTCCCCAGTGAATTATTTACTTTTCCT
>JAVJGI010000001.1:124862841-124920810 GCA_035590275.1 Ibycter americanus | reverse complement strand
CCAATTTGGCCCCAGTTCCACCAGTGGGAGGCTGTTAAAGCCGCGGGGAGGCAGAGCACGGCTGCGGGAAGGAAAGCTGGGAGCCGCGTAAGGCTGGCACGGGGTGCTGGAGCTGCTCAGCACCACCCGCTCGCCGCAGCGAGTGCTTGAGCAAGTCCACTGCAGGATGATCTGAATATTAATCTTGCTTCGTGCAACCTGTGGCTGAGGTTGAGTAAAGCGAGGTTAAGAACTGATGTTGCTGTTATAAAAATCCGCTGCTTCTGCCTGTGTAATGGGAATGGATTGGTCCCCCTGGGTGCTTGTGGCGGTGGGGCGGTGCTGTTGTATCGCTTGGGTTTGGGTTCAGTTTGCCTGCTGCTGTAATGGCCATCGAGCCATACAGAACAGCGTGCTTTATAAACCTGGCAGGTGGGTAATGTTTTGTACGTGGGCAGAGTTCTACACCCATAGAAAACATTTAGAAAAAAAATCTTTTTTTCATTGTATGTCACCTGATAATTTAAAAAAATTACTTCTACAAAAGAGCTTTTTCAGAGTTTCTGGACAAAAATTCACAATTTGTTTTAGAGAAAGCTTGTCTTTCAAACCAAGTACTTATTAGTGTTCTCTTCGCTGTGGCTTCTGTGCTGGGCTCTGAGCTGGCCACGGCATCATTTCTCACTGTCCTTCACTGCTGTTTGTATGAAATTAATTGCCTCATTATTAGTATCTCCTTCCCTTGGCCTAAAGGAAAATGATTCCTAAGTGTGGAGAGATAAATAAAAAGAAGGCAAGAACTTAACAGGATCTGGTTATAGAGGCAAAGCTGAATTTCAGTTTTATGGGCTACCCATAACCTGAGGTTTTATCTGAGCTGAAACTTCAGAAATACAAAATGCTTTTTTTGTATTTTGTGTTTGTATCTGCAAACTGTCAGTGTTCCTCTGAGGGAGGGAAGGAAGGAATCACTTGGTGTGTCCGAAATGAAGCTGCAAGTGATGCCTTTTACTCTCCTGAGCCTGGCTGAGCTACTGATGGTGGTTTGTCATGTTAACACATCTCCCACCAAGTTCATTCCCAGCATCGCCTGCAGGGCAGGGTCCCCTTGACAGGATCCCCTTGGCACATCATCTGCAGGGCAGGGTCCCCTTGGCGCATCTGGACATGCTGTAGCTGCTCAGGGTGATGGGCTGACCAAGTGGTTACAGAGGCTGAGGAGGGGGGGACATGGGAACAACAGCTCTGTCGCAGCCCCCAGAGCTCCTTAGTTCAGAAAAACCAGGTGGGAGGTTTCTAAAGAGGCTGGTGCTGTGACCACTGGTCACCTTCTCCCCGGCGCTGAGGATTTGCTGTGGAATGTACTAATGTAAACCCAGCTGAGTCTGACTGAAGACTTAAATTAAATTTTGAGTAGTGAAAGGCATAGGGCACAAATGTACTGGAAAAATGTGTGTTGGGAGGGGGTGAAAAAAAAAAAATATGGAAAAAATGTCTTAAAGCGAAACTCCAGATTCTTAAAGATGCAGAGCTGGACTAGGGAGATCTTAAAGATCCAAATCCAGTATGTGCATGTGTTTCCGTCACAAGTGAAATGCCTATATGTGCTCCTGTTCCTTCTGCCTAACACTTCTTAGGCTGAGTGGGAATTAAGCTCTGGACTACTTTAAGACTCCCTGCCATCCCCTAAATCTAATCATGCACATATAGTGTACTGGTATTCACCAACATATATACCTCAGTCTGTTTGTTCCTTACCTGCTGTTCTTAATTCACCTACTTGGGGTGTGGATAGCAGAGCTACATGACTTCACCTTTGTGGTGCACACAGGCTCATTTCAAGAAGGCTGAAACCTGCTGTTTAATGCATTATTGAAAGCTGTTCTTTATTTTTAAACTTTCCAGGAAGTCAAAAATAGACCTGATCCTTTTCATTCTCTTATAAATAAAGAGCAGATCAGAATTATGCATTGAACACTGTGTATAATCCATTGGTTAGGGATTACATCTGGTGAATGCATCAGTTAACTGAATCGAGTCTATTTATGTTTTCTTAAAAAAAAAAATCTATACTTGATTCTTGGCCACTTCCTTGCTGTCAGGATTAAGGCAGCAGTCAGTGCTCTTGCCTAGCTTAGCTGTATTTGATCATCCCTGGATTTTGAGCTATGCATTCATCCAGTGTCTGCAGACCGACTAGAAGTTTGAGTGGATGCTCAACAGAAATGCTTTGATTTTGTATTAGTTATTTTTTCAGAACACTCAGGAAGTAACATCACATAGAACGAACACTTTTTTTTTTTAAAAAAAAGAAATTCTCTTTTCTTGTTACTTTGAACTGGATACTGTTCAGGAACAAACCCCTACCTCATCCATACAGAGCATAGTCTGCCTTAACACCTTACATTTCACTGTGAAGAGTTTAATAACCGAGATAAAAAGGGCCAAAACAATCTCTGTAACCCTGAGTAATTTTTTTAGAGATTCATGAGAAGGACCTGGCCCAGTATGGAGGGGCATGTGACTGTACGGGATGCCAAATTAATCTTTGCAATTTTGATGAAAACATACTGTGCTGCTAGGTATCCATGTCTTAAATAATGTTAAACTGCATAAATGCAAGGGAAAAAAAATATCTGATCAGTGCCTAATTAATTACAATGAATTGTCAAAGAGCCATAGGAGTTGGTATGCAATGCTGTGAATAATTAATCATTACAGGTGGGATTTTCAAAAGTGCTTGGGGGCTAGCTCAGCCCCACTCATGCCAGGCAGAGGGATGAATGCTCTAGAAAATCTCATCGAAATACCAAAGATTAGAGCTAACCAAGGACTATTTTTCTATGTATGCCCTTGTCTGTGACCTCCATTACTGGAATTTGGGGACCTGAAAAAAATGAGTATCTTACAAAAAAACTTCATTGGAAAGATAATTCGTCATATCTTGGTCTGAGTTTAAACTTTTTTCTAAAGGAGTCTGCTAAGAAGTTGGAGTGAAAGAAGGAAAAAATCAACTAGTTTCACCAAAGCTGTCAGTAACTGATAATTTGGGATAAAATATTGTAGCAATCACTCTTCGCTTGTTCACAAAATATACCCCTTGTGTCCATAGCATTTTTTCTATGCAGTTATAATATTTTTTCTGGTGCCATGATTTTCAATGGGAGAACGAACTCTCAGCTCGTATCAGTTTTGAAAACCATCTTGTGCGCTTCTACAGCTTTCCGCGCCTTAAATATGCCCAACTCTTCAGAAAAACAATCTGGGAAGCGGGCTTTTTTGGATGTAGACATGCAAACGCATTGTTCTAAGACAAGCTGCAGAGTGAATCTGTGACGAATGCTACTCCGCCAGAGAAACTATCCCTGTGGTGGTATTGCAAATACAGGCTGAGCAAACTCTCCAGCGAGAGATTCCTGCTGAACGCAGCAGAGCAGAGAGACTCTGGTACGTGAGTATCTGCTGCAGGACCATCGCTCGCTCATCGGACGAGCTGTCAGTGCTGGCTCTAGCGATTCGTGTCCAATTCTTTGTAAAACATAATCTCTGTATGTGGAGTATTCAATGTGTGGTGTGTGGTAAGAATTGGTCTCTGGGCTTCAGCTTTTTCCACCTATAAAAAAAATACTACTAGAGAACGGAAAGGTTCAGGGGGAAAAAAAAGAACTGTTTTGTTGCTAGACTCTTTCCTGCAAGGTGTTCCATATCCTATTGCTTATGAACCCTCTGATCTATATTTACAAATGGCCTTAAAATGGCAGGTAAGCAAAAATAGGGTTGGCTGAAAGGAATATTGCCAGCCACCTGGTTCACCAGCTTAGTATCACGTTCGAGTCTTTCGACCTTGCGAGGGCCTCCATGAGGGGTGTTACGGCTCAGGGGGATTAGAGGGAATGAAAAGCACTAATTCAGCTTTCCCCACGGAGTAGAGTACATCCACTGTTGCTATCAGTTACACTACGATTTTCTGTCTTCTGATGAGGGGGTGGCTGGGGAAGCAGATGTGCTGGCTGCTCAAAGACAGTGGTGGCTGGCTGCCCCTCAGAGCTCACTGTATTTTTGGATGTAAGTTCTGGAACAGTTGGTGGAAAACTGACAAGCTAAGAACGGTGGCCACCATTCAAAGGTAACCTGGGGAGATGTTTGTTCTCAGGTTGCTTCTTCCAGCCTTGCAGGTGGCAAAGTGCAAAAGGGGGGTTGTGAGCCTGAGGTTTTGTCCATCATTTCCAGAAGTGTGTGCAGACCACCTGGATGGTAAGGTTGGCAGTTTAATAACGCAGGGAACTCTCCACCAGTGCTTTGGTGATCCAAGCTGATGGTGGAGGATCAGGCTTTTTCTGCTCCTGCTCAGCAGCAGTAACAAGAGAAGACCAGATCTGGAGTCCATCCCAGTTTTCCACCCATCCCTCACCTCCCAGCAGTTGCCTCTTGTTCTTGGAGTGACAGAACCCAACCTTGCTGCTGTGTGGAAGCCTTGAGCCAGCCCCGCTGCAGCTCTGTTCTGCCCTTTTGGGAAAGGGCCAGGAGAACCAAAAATGAGTTTGTAAACAGGCTGGATTATTAGGGACTCCTATTGCAGCATAAAGATTTTGAGTGGAGGCTCCGTGAGGGGAATACTCTGGCCAAAGCTCTGTGCTCAATGTTAAAATACTGCAATCGCTGCTGCCCTGAGCTCCTGCCCGTGGGATTTCTGGTCTGTAGCATCCTTCCCTGTTCCACTGGATGACACCATGCTTGTGTCAGGTGGTATCTCCAGAAACGCAGTGAGCCCCAGATTGTCACGCTGCTAAATACTTGATTTTGATTAAGACTCTCATGTCTTGATCTATGTGAATTTTCCACTTCAAACCAGCTGATGAATGCTACAGCGGTTTTAACTTTCCAGAAGCAGTGTAACCTATCAGCCTCCAATAAACCGAAGCAATCCCAGCTGGAGAAGCTTAGGAAAGGTCTATACTGAGATGCACGTAGGCTTTAACTGTTGTGCATTTCTCTGCTTCACAGAGCAGAGTTAGCTATTCTGTCGGGGAAACAGAAAGTTCCACTGCAGGGCTCCATGCAGAGGCTAAAGGACAACCAGGTTTGTGGAGATGTGGAGGGATAACTCGTGTCCTGGACCCTGTGTGCTAAGTGAGTGGCTGATGACATTGAGGACAGACTAGAGCAAGGACAGCGAGCAGCACCAGCACTTGAAAATGCATTTTCAGTAATATCCTATTCTGACAAACTGTAGGTACCTCTTTGCAGCAGCAAGTCTTCTCTGCTGATTGAAAAATTCCTGGGGAAGATCTCTTTACTTCTGAAGCTTCTCTTCTTATCTAACTGTGAGCTGAACAGGAAAGTTTGAGAATCTCAGTTATGTCTGAATTAATCAAAACTGGAGCTGCTTCAAGTTAATACGCAGGTATTTTATGAGCTGTCTCAGAGCAGCTATTAGATATCAATTTCAACGCAACTTATGTCTATGTTTCTGACTCAGAATCATGCTTCCGTAGGTACATCCAGCTGGAAAACAAATACAGTTTAAACATGATTTCCCCTATTGTAGCAAGGGCAAGCTGTGCTGCTTGCTTTTTTAAATATACTCACATATTTTCTAAACGCGCGTGCTGAGCAGCAGTGCAACGTGAGAGCACTTAGTGTCACGAAGTGAAGGCAGAGAAGTAAAGAAAAGTGTATCTGAGTGCACGGAGCTTTTGTTTGTGCGAACAAGTCAAGCAGTTGCTTGGCCGGGAAGATAACGCTCACAAACAGGCTGTGGATGGAAATATGGGTGTGTGCGAGTGGGCTTCAACCCTTGCACTAAGCTGCAAATGATTAGGCCTGTAATGTTAAGTGGAAACATATAACACATAAAAATATCTGCTTAAAAATAAGCTTTCCAGTCTAGAGGTCCAGGATTTTATATTTACAGATTATTTTTATGGATGCCATTTTCTCTTTCCAGTATTGTCTGTGCCATTGGTAGGGGAATTATTCATCTACTCCTCAAAGATTTATTTGTTAATCTCCCCTAACAGGTGCTTTCCAGGCATATGTGTACCCGTCCCTTTGTTAAGTTGCTCTGGATCTGCTTTTGGGACTCTTCCCCCATCTCTGCTCTTAAAACCCACAGCCAAAAATTTCATATCTGTCTGCCCACTTATTAGGTACCTAAATCTGTTTCGCATATCACGTGTAGAATAAGAACATGAAAGCGTGCTTGTAAAACGAAGCTCGTGCTCTATTAAGAGAATTATTTACAGAATGCAGCAGCTCAAAGTCTGGCCAAATTTACAAGATGGGTTTGTGGGTGCCACCTCCATATGCCTCCCTCTGACTTTTGGCTCTCTCGAAGCTCAGTACAATGGTTAGTTTTCCCTTTAAGCCAAGTTTGCTGATTCAGGACCTTTTGTTTGAGTGGCCACCAGTCCCCTGTGAGAGATGTTGCTATTGAGTTACGTGCGTGACCAGGACAGCCCCTTGGCCATAAGACGTGGTGATCCATGCCTGCTCCTTGGCTCGTTATTTCCTCTGCTGGTCCTCTTGGCTGCTCCAGAAGTTCACTTTTCAGCTGATCGGAAACCTCTGTGCTTGAGAGGCGATCTTTTTTCACCAAGACTTTTCTTCTTTCTTCAGTTGTATTCTCCTTACGGATCAAATGTTCAGTTCCATGATATATGGGCTTCTCTGAACACTTCCCATGTTCACTGTGTTTATTCATTTAGTGCTGCAGCACAGGGAGATGCTGTCTCAGGTTTCCAAGTGGGAAGTTTAAGCAATGAAAATAAATGATCAGTGTCCTAAAGTCTTTTCTGTGGTAGAAAGGGGAATCCGAGCCTTTGTACTTCTTCAAAACTGCTGAATGATAGGTTAGGAATTGTATAATTTGTCAATTGTCGATGAATCCAAATGTTTTCAGCCCATTGCTGCGTCGTTTGAGAGATTCTTTGCATTAAAACCAAGTAAAACTGAAGCTTTTATCTGTAACTGGGAAAGCGTGGCTTTTTCCAGATCATAGCAAAAATTAAGGGGTAACATCATGTGAAACAGTGGTGTATTGTGTCCTGTATTGCTTAGGAAGGTCAGTGGTGAAGTCTCGCACTAGCAGAGATCATGACGTGTTTTAGAGAGTAAGAAACCCATTCAGGGAGGCTAAATGGATTGTCCAAAACCACAGATCAAACCGCAGAAGTCAGCGCATCCCTGATAAAGCTGCTGAAAGGACCAAGTTCAGAGGTGAAAAGAGGACCCTCTCTTCTTTGCAGGGAGTCAGGGTAAGGGAATTGGAAACTAAGCACTGATGGAAAAAAATAACTGCTAGGTTGGAGATAAGTGAATAAAAATACACTGCCAGCAAGCAAGGACAGCTGTGGTGCTACACCCAGTGGCAACTGTGGAAAAACAAGGCTGTAAAATAAATATACGCATGGGGAAAGGTTAGGCAGGTCTCATTTTCCACCCTACTGTTACTGTAACCCATATAACACAACACCTTGTTTTTGGTGGTGAGCAGAAGAACGGTGAGCACTGTGCTGTTAGCTAACGGAAAGGATGGGTGACAGTTTGGGTCGGTCAAAATTCACTGCTTTGGTCCATCTGTCTCTCCAGGTTTGTCTGATTCTGAGCTGTAGGGATGGGGGAGCTTTGACATCAGAGGAGGAACGATGCTGTGGTCCTTCGGCATAACCATTGCCTTCGTGCAGCTGCCGAAGCCAAGGTGTCCTGTCCCTCAGGGCAGATGTGGCTGTTTTGCCTGCAGATACTGCAATAAGGTTAGAGAGAGGTCCCTGGTTAATTATCAGAAATAAGAATAAAATAGGGACCCATCTGCATTCATCACAACATTTGAGCTGGTAGTAATGTCTCAGGAGATGGTCATTTCAACTGCATGCTTAAAATCTCACTGAAATGTAAAATTCTGGCTAAAAAAGTGGTAATTGGAGTGGTTTGGGTTTCTTAAAAAGGATAGGGTTTTTCAGTCTGAATTTCAGTGCCTTTTTGTGGTTGTGGAAGTGCTGAATGCTGGTCTCAAGCTGATTCTGTTCTTTAGCTTGGATGTTATAATGCCTTTCAAAATAAATGTAAAAACTATCGAAATGATTCCACATTATTTCACACATGGTTCTAACTCAAAGAAAATAATCCTTGATAGGAATAACTTGTAACTTTGTCTTAATTACACACATTACTCCTCTGTTGTCTGCAGACATTTCGGGATCCTCCAGAAGAGATCAGAATCTCATCTGTTTCTCCATTATTAGACTTACACTAGGATTTTAAAAAATTAGGTTCTTAATAGCTGTATCAATGTGAACCTTATATTTGTGCTACTATGGTCATACTATTCTGTCAAAATATGTAGAAATTAGTTTTGCCCAGAGCCTTAATTAATGTAAGGAACTCTGTGTTCGTTCTTTCCCTACTAGAAGTGTGTGATAGGAGACAAAGGTAATTTCTTGGTATAAAAATAGGAAAATTGCATCATCTCACAATTAGATCAATCATGGAAAAATATTCAGGTTTTGTGCTGTTCTAAGTGAGAGCATCCTGAGATGCTCTATAAATGGACACAGCGCCCAGCCAGGTTAGCAAGCCCCAGCTGTGGCCATCGGCACAGATTAATGTAGCAGCAATCATGCGGCCAGTTTGTGGAGTTATTTGAACACTTTGGCTTCATGATATAAGGAAGTATTTCTCCTTGAGAAGCATAATCAAGGCAAGAAACACGCAACTGCAGAAGGCTTCCATCTCCACGAAGGAGAAACAAAACAGTTTTGGGCATGCGGTCTTGTCTCTGGTGCCAACTGATAAAGCATTTGGCTCCTCTCATATGAGGTCTGCATGGGCTTGAATGTTAAGCGTTGTTTCTAAATTCAGTCCCAAATATCCATGGAAATAAAAAAAATTACCAGAATTTATAAAGATGAGCAAATAAATCTGAAAATCCCAACCAACCAGCCTGTCCAATAGGATTCCTTCCCAGCAACAGGCTGGACAAGGGTCATTGCTCAAGTCTCCTACAGTCACTCAGGTTATAATTAGTGCACTGTTGGTGATGCTATTTAAGAATTTCCAGTACACCGAATGGTAACTTTAGTCAGCGTTGTCAGAAAAAAATACCACCTATAAACTATTTTAGACTTAAGCACATCAACAGTTACTAATACCGTGCTTTACAAGGCTCAGCAAGCTATGGAGCTAAGCTATCTGTTGGTAAAATAAAACCAAACACAATATTTAGCCTGCAACTGTGCACTTACAGCATGTAAAAAGTTCCTTAATTTTCCATAGGGAGAGGGGGCTTTTTACATTGTAACTATCAGGTGGCAGTTGTGCTTGCAAAAATGTACTTGCCACTTTGAGAAACACATTTAATAAGGTTGTGATCAACATCTGACAAATGTTTGTCCTATTATAATTTTTATTGGTTTCACACATGCAAAAACAAGCATTATATTCATGAATAAGTTGTGCAAAGTAGGCAGCAACACGTGATGTTTGTATCAAGTGTATGAAAATACAACAAGTAAAAATTAGTACTACAATTATGAGAATCACAAAGGCAAATGACTAGGCAAATAAATATGTAAACTGTCATAGTGTCAGAACAAAGTCAAACATCAGAAAATGAAAAACTGATGTTTTTACAGATACAATAAAGAAAATTGTCTGTCTAGCTTGATTATTTAGCTGCTCATATTATTGGAAAAAATGAACATTGACAATTCCAATTAACTTCTAAAGTTTCCCAGATTTGCCTAATGACAGAACTGTAACAAGTATTTTTACCCATCGATGCTGGTAGTCCATCACGTGGCTTACTGCAAAGTTTGCAGATGTCATGGGCAAGACCTAATTAAGAGGTTGTAATCAAGCTGTATCTGAGCCCTGACCCAACATTCACTGAAATCTATGCTAATCCTTCCATCAACCTCGACTGGTGATCGCTCACCCGCTACAGAGCTGCTACACGCTGTACGCAAACCACTCCTTAACCGCGTTCCTGCAGGGAAGGCCCCAGTTCTGGTGGCTCTTTAGAATATCAAGTGTTAATGAAGAGCCATCAAATGGTTAGTTGAAATTGCTAAGGATCACTCTGTGCTGTACATGACATCTTGTAAGTGTAAAAGCAAATTGCTGGCATTTCTTTTCTAGCAATCACTGGAGAGTGATTTGGACGCGGCTCTGTCCCTGCCAAACTCAAAGTTGTGGAGCCTTACTGTTTTGGCAAAGAGTACAAACAATTTCCATTGTGCAGCTCAAGCAAAAAAATATATATACAAAGCTGTTGAATCTTGCACTTTTATGTGTTTTCATTTGGCACAGGAAAACGTAATCATTAAACAAATCTGTTTATCTAACAGGTCAACTTTGATGTATCTTAGCAAGTAAAAGCCATCATTACTGCATGTCTATCTCTTGAGGAGTGTGAACTAGCTCTCAGAACAAAGAGCAGAAAGCTGGTGCTGGGCGTGGAGGCTGCCAGTAAGGTATTTTATAGCCTTTCAGTGTCTTCCAATATCTTTGAAAGGAATTTTTATCCTTTATAATGTACCTCTTCCTAATTTACCTTTGGAATCACCCTCTGCTTTATTAAAGTAAAAGGCTTTTTCATTCCATTATGATTAGTCTTGGGGCAAGTCAACGTGATTTATGGAAGGCAGATACGAGCTCATCCTAACTCTTGTGTCAGCCAAAAGCCACGTAGGCTTATAGTCATCTGGGTTTGGGCTCAGCACTGTGCGCACCGCAGCTGCGTCCTGTGTCTTTTGAAGGTCCTGCTGCCTGGAAAGGCAAGGGGGCTTCTCTCACACCGTCAGACCCGAAAGCAGAGCCCGTTACCTCGAGTATTCCCAGGTTCAGTACTTCCATCTCATCTGCAAAACGTCTTGTGAGTTGTCAGGCTGTTCTTGACGGGGCACTGGGAGTGACTGGTTCTGTCCAGGTGGCAGGAGCTGTGAGGAAGGGCACGGAAGAGCCCAGCCCCAGGTGCCGTCACTGTGGTGGGTGCAGGTTTCCCACAAAGTGTTCTTTTGCAGCTCTTCCCTTTTAACGAGTTACAAAACCTACTAATCCACTTTCTCTCCTTTTATTACAAGCTGCAAGTGTCCAAATATTTCCCCATCTGAATTCTGACTGTACAATACGTTGTCTTTCCAGTCCAGTAAAACTTAGCATTTATGACATTCCAAAAGCTGTTGCCCATTAGCAGTTTCTCAAACTTCAGGGTGTTTTGCAACACAGCAGTCTAACTAATGATTGAGGGGAAAACAACATAATCATGTGCTGACATTCCAAGTTATTTTATAAGCCACTTTTATCTCGGACACCCTTTTCCTCCCTGCCATGTTAGTCTAAATCTGGTCCATCCACTGCTGCTTCATTGAGACATTTCTGTGGTGGAACCTAGAGGTCCTCGTTCAGCTGCTTTGGGAGGCAACACATCTTCCCTGCTGTAGGACATACCCTCCTCGTACACCAAAGGTAAAAGGGATTCAGCTCGTGGTAACTGTTTATTAGCTGTCCTGACTCTGCACCAGAACTATCCCCAGAGGCACCTTTACTGGCTGGTTTAACTTAGCGCATGTTGGATGAGTAAAGACTGTGGCTGGCTTTCTGGTGTGCAGAAGCGATGACGTTGCTGGATAATTTGTCGGCAGGGCTCAAATGGGCTTGGGGCATCTAGGTCTAAAAATAGGATTGTTTCCTGCCTGTACTGAATGACTAGGGATGCTCTATGCAATAAGAATTCCGTATTCAGAGGTGTCCTAGCTCCCAAACCGATGTAAAAAGCTCTGCTCTGTTAGCACCTCTTGGGTGCTGCTTGGGGATGGGCAGGCTTATTCACAGTAACTGAATTTCCTTTGCATAAGCGTTCTAGAGAAGTGAGGTGTGTCATGGCCATGTAACTCATGGGTGATGAGCATGGAAACCTCGGGAGTGCTGCGTGGAGCAGCACAGCCCACAAAACCATTTCCCTCTAATGAAGTAGGTTTGCAGAACTGGAAAAATGGGAGAGTCCCGGTCCAAAGAACATGGCAATGACAGTGTCACGGTCTGTGTGTTTAGAGGTTCTCCTGCTTCTTCTGGATACTGGGAAATAGGTTTGGTTTTACCCCGGGTGGAAAGCGTGCCGCAGGTGCGATTTGTCTCTGCAGGGGTTTTGTTCTAGCTGGCTCCCCTTGAGTGCATGGCTGAGCTTATCTTTGTTTTCTGAGTTCTGGTGAGCTTCAAAATGAATAAAACCTGCCTGACACCCTTGCACGCCAGCTGTGAAACTGCAGGCACACACCGTTGCAACGCAAAGTTACAGACTGGCCCAGGTTCCCATAATGTTTTCCAAGTAAACATTTGGACTAGTGTTTAACAGAAACAGCCAAACCCACCTTTTGCTGAGCTGAGATTTACCTGTACCCTCACAAATAAAGCACAATTCTATTATTTAATTGAAATGGAGTGTTCCCATGATGCCCAGAGGAGAAGCAGGGAAGAAGGTATAAACCAAACTGAGCTCTAGTAACGTGCTTCCACTTGCACTATGCAAAACAAACACTGCAAAGTAATTTAGCCATGTTTTTATTTCCTGGTTGATTTCTTTAATGTCTCCAAGAAAAGTTAGGGAATCAAAAGTGATACTTGCTTTTGACAGTGTATTAATGGAAAGTTTGAGGCAGTGGAAAACAATTTCTTGTTGTTGTTTTTTTTTTAATGTCAGTGATATTTACAATTTGCCAATTCACTGACATTTTCGGCAATTCCTATACATGCCAGTAAATACCAAACACCAAAATGTGGACGCGAGCATGAGAACAGGATAGTGAAATGATAGGGATTGTGTTATCTGTGAGCCAAGCCTGTTACCTTTAAACGAGATTGATCATTCTCAGGACAGATCAACTATTTCTGTGGGTAAAAGTTTTATAAAGACTATTGTCTTGTTAAACTATGGAGGAGCAGAACTTGAACTCTCTTTTAAAAGTATCTGTCCAAAGCTGTACAGTTCTGTTTATGGTTATACACATGAGGCCAAACCACTGTGACTTCAAAAAGAATTTTCAGAAGAAAATAGAACTCTCATTCATTCATTCCAGAAATTAAATTTAAAAATAATTAAGTAAATTGAAAAATAAGAAATTATTTCTGCATTGTTATATGTTCATAGTTTCCAGTGTTTAGATGTTAAAATTGTGGTCGTTTTTCTTGGTGTCTGACTAAAGAAAGAATAGAGAAGGGAAAAAGGTCCAAAGGGGATTTAATTAAAGTATTAAAAGTTATGAGGGGCACAGCTGTCTGATCACTTCATTGTCCCTCAGGGAACAGTCAAAGGGTCAAGATTAATGACACATACATTTAAAGCATGTCAAAGGAAAAATATCCTACATGTTTAAGCAGCCTTTGGAATTAACGGTTGCAGGAAGCCACATGAGTATATGGTATAGCTTGACTTTTTAAAGAGCAGGATCACTTTATAAACAGTAAGAACTAAGAGGTAATATTTATATCTTGATGCTTGACAGCTTTTTAAACTGAGCTATGGTGCTGGATTTTAATGGTGCTAAAGTCTTACAAACTCTTCTTGGCACAAACAAAAGTGGGTATTGCTGTCTAAAACAGCAAAGCCCTATACACAAGTAAGTCACAGAAATCTAAATAAAATATAGGTATCTATACAAATTAATTTAGGATTCAGATAAGTAAATAATTTTGGGGTTTTACGCTATTGAGCTATAGGAGTCCGAATCTCTTGTATTCAGATTAAAGCATGGGTACTCTTCTGGGTCACCGTGAATGCTTTGTACCTGAACATATATGCTATATATCTCTTATTGAGTGCCTAAACTGTCACATCTATGCAAATAAAAAGTAAGATGTGCAAAAAAACCCCCAAACCCAGGGTAAAGCTCTGAAATAGTCTGTATCTCTAAGGCTAATACCTGTAGCAGCTGTACTGTACACCCTTCACAACAGACTTTGAGTATATGGGATCTTTTTTGCCAGAATTAATCTTTATTGCTTCTGTGTCAACACTTAGAAGGTAGTAGTTAATGAAGAGGCAACCTGCCTGAGTGAAGACACTTGCAAGCAGTGAATGAAGTGTCACCTAGCGTAGCTTATTGATGCAAAATACAATGTGCTCCTAGGGCTTATCCGGTAATCTTGTTTGACTCCTGAAGAAAATCTGCCTGTCTCCCATTTATCTTCTACTAGCCAGGGATTGTGATTCAGTCCCAAGTTTGCAGATAATTAACTCGTCTATTTTTAGTTTATTAAGAGTGTAAGACTTGCAAGTCAGAGCAAAAAGTGACAAAATGCAGGAAAACTTCCTTCCCCCTCTTCCAAGGGTTTGGTTTTTGCTCAGCCCCCTTCTATTCTCTCATCCTCTTGGCATTAACATCACTTTCAGAAATCATATCCCACACTAGCCCTTGGTATATCCTTCTTATGTCTGACTGTTTCTGTGATCCAGCCGTCGAGCTGAACCACAGCCTCCACTCCTCCGAGAGCCACTGCTACCGTGGATCACTAATTCCTATTCCATTAGTCCCCACTGTGCCATCCACTCGGTGAGGACCAGAAGCAAAGTGAGCGATTTAGCCTTTGCCCCTGCAGATTTCTCCCCAACTCCTGGATGTACCAAGGATGCATCTGCCTTTCCCCACCCTGCCAAGGCACACAGGGCTGTCCTCTGCTTTAGGAGCTGGTACCCAAACGCCAGTGCCTTCCACAAGGAACCTCAGCGTGATGCTACCTTCAGCCAAGGAGCTGGAAAACTTGCATAACAAAAGCTTTTACTACTCATATACACTGAGCAAATGCCTGCTTATAGGAGCAGACCCGTTTGTGTCTTCCTTGCTCTGAAGCTTCAATAAACTCGGAGGACAAAGGAGTTACGCAAGTTCGTATTAACTGAAGACCCGACTGCCTTTTATTAAAGTTGTGCTGGTTTGTTTTTCTTTTCTGTTTAAGATTAGGAATGGGCAGGAAAATTTAAACATTTAAATCAAGTATCCTTTCAAAACGCTAGCCAAACCTGCAGTGGGCTTGTTTCAAGTGTATTGATGGTTTCTTCTTGAAGTATCCTGGCAAACAGCAGCTTCATAATATTAGCAATTATATTTGAATGGGAGTTGGCTGAAAGTTTGCAAATGTGAGCAAAATCAGTGCAAGCCACTGTCAGTGTGTATACTACTGCCAGGCTGGAATGAAAGCTCACTGCCAGTGCATTTGAAGTTTACCTTGAATATTCCCCAAACTGCTGTCTTTGACCCTGGAAGTTTGATGCCGGTTAAAGGCTGAGATATACCACCCTGGAAATTTGATGCAGGTTAAAGGCTGAGATATACCATATACCTGCCATGTGCATTCACTCCCTGAATCCTCAGACAAATGAAGAATGGACAGCAGGAGAGCAAATACAATTTTCTCCTGTCTGTCAGACTACATCCTTCAAGGGGAGGTACAGGAGAAGCTGAATTAATTACACTCTTATCATGAACAATTCTGGAAGGTGTAGGAATGGAAAAAAATAAGAGAAAGAAAAAAGGCCGGGGTGTCAGCTGCTGCAAATTAATAGGGATTCACTAAGCCAACAGTCATGCCACTTTAGCACCAGCTGGGGAAGGATCTGGCCCACTATCTTTCACTTACATGAGTTAAGAAACAGAGAGATTCAGTAACATGCCTCTCTGCTGAGTCAATAGAGTAAGAACCTTTCTTTCCATGTGCATTAGTTTTGCAGCTATGGCAACAGTGTATGCGTGAGGAAAGGGAACGCTTAAAATAGGCTCCTGCTCCTAGTTGGAAAGAGCTGACAGCAAACACGTGTGGTCACCCGAGAACGGAGAGGGAGGCAGCGCGCTATTCTCAGCCTCCCTTCGGGTCATCTGCCCTTGGCTGGTGGAGGCTGTAACCGAGAAGGTGGATGCACCTGGTCGCACCAGAAGCTTTGCTGTGCCTCAAAACCTCCTCCGAAGCTCGGAGGTTTCCTCTTCCATACCCATTCCCACTATGCTGGTTCGTCTGCAAGCAAGCTGAGATGTGTTCCTCAACGAGGGACTTGAATGATGCTGGTCAGCTGTGGAAGGAACTGTTTGTGGCTGGTGAGCAGGCTGGTGGGGCTCTTCCAGCAGAGTATTGTCAGGTCAAGGCAAACCTCACTGCAGAGTAACTCAAAGGTCTCCAGTAATGAGTAGATATTGTAGGGTGTCCTTCTGCCACCTCTAGCTCTGCTCTGCTATTTCAGAGAGAGGGGGAAGGCTGGGGATGTGGAAAATAGTAGCTTTGGCTCATGAGCTGTAACCTCTTTTGGTCTCCATTAATTAATTTGGCATTGGCTGTATTGTATGCTATTATTAGGTTCTCTATTCCCCTCTGCAACAAATTAGGGCTTTCACATCTGCCTAAAAATAAAACTTTCCTGTCTGCTGGCTAACAAGCAGAACCAGAATGCAGCATATGTGTAATAAAGATGCACAGCTGTTCTGTCTATGAACTCAGGAAAGTGTAAGGGTGGTTTTTTTAAGGATATAGTAGGTACCCTATAGTGAGAAACTGTTTCCAAGAAACTGTCAGACTTCAAGCATTGCAGAGAGATGGTTAGGAAAGGTAAGACCAGAGGGAAGCATCCAGGAAGGTTACAAGAACTTAAATAGGAAAATGTTAACTTGCTCTAGTTCTTCCTTTAAGCCAGACCTAAAAGGTGACATTCTTGATGAAAGAGAAATAGTCGTAAGGGAAGGCGTCATTCCCCTAGCATTCTGCGTAGCTCCCAGAGAGCCCTAAGCTTCAGAGTGTTTGCAAGTCTCATTTTCTGCCCCTCTCATCTAAGAGCCTGTACTGTACCTCACAGCAGAGCGGTGACTGCCCACCCTCTGCAGATGGTCCCCAGGTGTGGGGCAGCACCTGCTGCCACAGCCGAGAGGAGGGGGCTCCCGGAGGCATCCACAGCCAGGGCTGCACCCCGGCACCAGGCACAGCTCTCCTCTCTCCTCGCCTGTCAGCTGAAGAAGAACATGCATCACTGGAGGCTTGCAAAGAGAGCAGAAGCGAAGCCATACGTGTATCTATTATCAAAGAATTTCAGGGTATTCCTTACTCTTAAGGAGCCCCTGGGTGAGATGCTTTTCCCCTAGCCAAAAACATTATGGAGCAACAGGAGCAGGATCTAGAGCACGTTTTATTGTTTCAGCAACCATGTGCTTGGTAAGACTTCTGTCACCTCCAAACCGTTGCTTCTGCTGCTTAACGTGCTCCGAGCAAGGACTGAGTGATATGTAACACAGTATGTGCGTTTTCATTCTTTCCGTGGCTCAAATAGGCAGGCATCTTCAAGAGAGCCAGTTTGAGCTGGTCTGGCTTTTTATCACCTGACACATTTAGATATGCTCTTTAGATAAGATTAGCTAATGAATTTCCTTTGACATTGGTATTTACTCTGTTGCTGCATTAGTTACATTTCTGCGATGTGGGATCCTTGCTTTGCTCTTTTTCATTCTGGCTGTCTGCATGATGTATTAATATTGAAGCCTGTTATGTAGGCAGTAAACTTTTTTTTTTTTTTTTTTCAGAAATTGGTTAAATGGAAATGATCTGTTTTACATTTGCATTTGGCCCCGAAGTAACAGCATAGAATTGTTAACTAGCAAAACAATGGGTTGCAAGGCATTTTTTTGAGATAAAAGAGGAAAAAATCTGTTAATCGGATTAATATAACACGTACTTTCCACGTTCATTCAGACATGTTAGGAACCACAGTAATTAGTACTCTTAATTCCTAATTTTACGTACAGGAAATGGTAATCTCCGAGCCTAGGGAACTTGACTCCAAGGTCACACGGGGTATCCTCTCAAAGCTCTTTCCCCATCAACAGTGTTTTCCTGGTACCTGAAGGATTTTCCTGAGAGGGGTCAGTGGAGTCCAGACTCCTGATTACAAGATACAAAGCCTGACTACCAGTCCATGCAAGAAAAAAACAGAAATAATGATCTTTTTTTTTTTTTTTTCCTTCTGAATTACATGACATTTCACAGCAGTGACTGCAGAACTTTTTCCGTTCAGACTTCAGCACTGGTTTGGTGACAAACTTGGTCAGATTAGCCATTTTCCACGCATTGCAAATGAAAACTGTTTCTGCAGCTGACTAAACCTTTCCATTCAAAGATGCATTTTCAGGTTTTTTTACGGCTTTGCTAACCTTAAACCTTGGTTTAAGGATGACGTTTTCTGAGCCAAGAAGCCTCACCTCTATTAGACACAACTACACACGTTGGCATCAGCAGGAAGGACCCTCACCCATGGCTGGTTTTGGCTGTTGCTGACCCCATCACTTAAAAATTTTCCTGGCTTTTATCTCACAGCACGCTTCCATGCATTTTGAAAGTGCATGAACAAGATAGTTAATCAGAGGCAAAACCCTGAATTTTTTTTTTTAAGTATTTGTGTTTTCCATGTTGAAAACTGAACACTTTGAATAGTTCATGCTTCTAATCAAGCATCCAAAGCTTGCAAGCAAGACTACATTTGAAAAAGACGGCTTTCTTTTTAAAAACAATCATTTTAAGTTCATTAAAATTTAATGTTCAAAACATGAAAAAGTTCCAGGAGTCTGTTTTCGTGTGCTAAATTGTATTTGCAAAAGCAGGCCATTTTTCAACTAAGAAAAACATTTTGTCTGAAAAATATTGATCTGTGGTAATACTATGCATTGCCAAATATGCCTTGTCTTATCTTTCCTGACTTCCCCACCTTTCTGATGATAGAAAAAGCAACAGCTTTCCGTGTTCCTGATGATCTGAGTTTTCTGAGCCAATGTCAATAGCACTATTAACAGGCTGTTTTCCACAAAAAAAAAAAAAAAAAAAAAAAAAAAAGTAGTTTCATGGTTTTATTTGATCTTGGTGAATGTGCATAAGAACAAAAGTAAGATTTCACAGGCATAAAGTGGACAATAACTAATGTTTTGGTTTTTAACTTCTTGACCAATTATTATAGCTACTGCTAAAGCTTTTAGATATAGGGTAAAGAAATTATGTCATGAAATGAATTGGTTAGAATAGATTTTTGGAAAGCTGCTATTAGCATCTATTAATGCAGGGTATTAAAAAAAAAAAAAAAAAAAATTAAAAATTACAACAGTGACTCATGCATGTTCCCTGAGTCCTGTGTGTGTTGTGTAGGAACGTCCTGCCTCAGACGCAGCTCCTGCGGTGAGAATGAGGAACAGGTTGTGACTCAGCACGGAGGAAGATCTGTACGACCTTCTCTGTGCTGAATCAGAGAACCCGAGGAGAGGAAACCCTTGCATGGCAATGCCTGACACCAGGGCTGGCAACCGGTGGGGTTAGAGGAGCCCAGCTCCGTGTGGTGCTGAGCAGCACTGGATGAAGCTGATGGGCTGAAACCAGGACTCCCTGTATTTGGGCTGTCCTCCCTCCCGTGACACAGCAACGGAGCTGGGAACCCTGCTTGGGGACTGGAAACAAATGGTTGTGAAACAAATCATGGATTGAGAGGGCAGCCTTGGACTTGGGGCTGGCCAGAGCGTGGGCGGATGGTGCGTGGCCATGCAGGGGCTCAGCACCGCGTTGCGGAAGGATGGGAAAGGCACTGGCTGCTTTCACACTGAATCTGGGATCTCCAGCAAGGAGAAGCGTTTGGGGTGCAGGAGTGAGCAGCGCAGCAGGGGGATGCAGTGGCCTGAAAGAATCAGTAGGTTCAATTCTTATTAGTATCTTCCCCAGGCTGCAACGATTTCCCTTCTGGGCTGCCTCCTAATACAGGTTTTCCTTGGCTGTCCAGCAGAAGAGACACACCGGCACACACTGTGCTCCTGTGGCTCGAGGAAATATATGAGGAAAAGACGGAACTGGTTCGATAAAGATGGAAATTGAGAACCAAATCCAAACCCACCGAAAACCTCCCTTTGTAATGCGTGGTTGAGTCAAGCTCTTTGGCATGTTTGACATCAAATGATAAAAAGGAACATGGGGCAATATTTATCTCCATCAATAAAAAGTCTGTAGGGATCTATAGGAGAGATGTAAGTCTCTGAAATAATAGTATTCAAATACCTTCAGAGCCAAAAAAAAGGTTTAATAGAAGATCAGGGTTTTTATAAAAACAAAATAGATAAGAGTCCTGGATTTCAGAGGTTAGATCTGTCTTTGTCAGTTAAAAGCTGCTTTGCTTCCACAAAACAATGTAACTAGTGGGAAGAATTATATTGCCTATTTGCCCTTTCTGACAGTTTTCTTAGAGATGGATTAGCCCGAGAACACGGTGGAACACATGGGCCTTGCTCTGCTCTGTTTGATGCTCTTTCTATCAAAACAAACCTTTTGGTTCTCCAGCAAGACCACCTCACATCGTCTCCATCATCACCTTACTGTTATTCAAATACTTGGGCTGATTTAGGTTTTCAAGTGTCTTTAGATAGTTATTTCAGGCTGTGTTCCTAATTATTTTTTTTTAATGGCAGTATTATCATGCTATAGATGTATTTGTTTAAATCCTGGCTGACTTTGCAGGGGCAGTTTTTTAAAGGAAGAAGAAAATGAAAATCACAATCAAAATATGTGCTAGCTTTTTTGGGATAAATGCCAATCCGGTTTAGCTGGCACTAAAGAGAACAATAACTGGGATTATAGGCTCCTTTTTTTCATCCAAATAATCATTGTTTTTTATTGCATGAGGTTTCACCTAGCTGCTTTATAGTTCATAACCCTTCTCAGCCCAGCAAAGAGAGCAGGACTTCTCATTGTGTTCCAGCTTCGAATTAATCAGCTCTGCTCCTTAGTAGAAACAGAAGGAATTAAGGAAAAATTAAATCAAAACCTCTAGAAGCTTGCACCCATGCCTCAGCCCGGTGGAAAGCTGTCTCTCCATATTGTCATGTTTATATTTGACTCTCCTACTGTGGAATGAGCACTGGACTGTATTTTCCGGAATATTATTAATCTGAATTACTACCTGTTGGATTTTAGCACTTAAACAGGTATAACTAATGATGATGCAGATATGGTATACTTTCGCGCTGGTTTTCCATGCATTTTTGTTATCTGGCATCCTGAGGCTTCCTCTGAGGAGCACTGAATTAGGCGTTTTCACAGGCAACCGACTGGATCTGATCCAAAGTGGTGATTTCTGAAAATGGAGCTGAGGTTTGTTACCAAGCACAAGAGAGGCTGGGTGTGAAAGGCGATGGGGTAGGGAAAGTCATGTGTTAGAAGGGACAATTTGGGAAAACTCTCACTTAAGCAAGCAGGAAAAACTTTGGGTGTATCTGATGCAAATGCACATTATCAGCCTGTTTCGCTCATGGCCCTCTCAACTTTTTATTTTCAGTACTCAGCCTAGCGACTGCCATAAACTAGACATTGGCATCGAAGCCAGTTGCAGCATCAGGCTAGTGTCTGTCTGTCCTTTTGGTGGATTAAAAGTTTGGTCCAGGTAGCTCCTTTGATTAAATGGAAGCAGCTGAGAAAATGACCCATAGCTTGGCTTAAAGGCTGAGGGAAAAGTCAGGCTGAGAGGATGGACAGGTATGGCAGGCATTGGGTTAGCACATCCCAGCACCTGCCCCTTCACGCAGACTCTGAAAGCACAACTGTGACCTCCAGCCCAGCCAGAGAACATGGGAAAAAAAGGAATCCTACTCTCGGACCTTGACCAAAATTGTCCAAGTTCAAGTTTACATTCTTTAACTTCTAATATTGGCACTGCTGCTAATGCTTGCGCTCTGAGTGCTGCGTGCACAAAAAGAGAAAATAAAGGAAAAATGACAGATGGAAAAAGTGTGCTTTAGCCACAGCTGTTTCCTCCTTCCTTCAAAAAGTGATTTAAGCACCCTAAAACCTAAGGGAGAGAAAAATGATGGCTTTAAGTGAAATATGTCCTGTCGAAAAATGTGCTATAAAATTGCTTATTACTCAGTAAGATAATCTCTCAGAGTTATTGCTTAATGATTTAGGATTTGGGTTTTTCTTAACCAATCATTCCCCAAATTTCCATTACCGAGAGAAAGAAACTAGCCGTTGGTGACAGATTTTATGAGAAAAATATGAAAAGAGTAAGGAAAACAGAGAGGAAAAAAATTTAAAGCTACGGATTTTGCTTACATATGATGTTCTCCCTAGTGTAGATGGGGAAAAATACAGTATAATTAACTGCTTTTGTCAGCAATTAAAGAGGAGATGAGAGCGTCTTCCCACCTGAAGAGTGAGAGGTTCCTGGCTAGGGTTCATCCACCCTAATACTAGGTATTTATGTTGGTTTCTTAAGGTGGAAAAAGGAGAGAGGTAAAGTGAACAATTCATGTTTTAGGCAGACTGCATCGTCCTCCAGGGCAGCTCATGTTTCTCCACCTACCTGAAACCCTAAGATGACCACGTTCTTAATGCAAGAATAACACCTTGGTCACAAAAATGAGGTGAGACAAAAGCAAGATCAAAGCTTTTACAGGCAGGAGAATGGATCTGGAAGCAGAGCTCTTTCTGAGCATCGCCTGAGTTTTGCGCATCCCACCGCTGCAGCCTCGCACGCTCCTCCCTGCGTAGCTCCGAGTGGGGCCGGGGAAGCAGATTATTATGGCTGTAGACACTATTTCTTGCTTGTGTAATGGCTATTTTTTTCCTGTTCTACTTTCAAGCCTTTTCTAAGTCATGGCCACTTAAGAGACGACTGCCGGGAAGGGTTTAAAGCTGCTTTATCCTACTGAGGGGACAAGAAGTCAATAGAGATAAGAGAATAAACATCACTTTTAAGATCTGGTGAGGCTGGTATTTGGCGCTCTGCCTGAAGCTTTTTACCTGACAGCAGCTGCATTAGAGGTAAAAGAGTGGAAAGAACCCAGTGTGGTCCTAGCAATTATATGGTAGATTTGGTCATTAAACAAAAAAACCCACACAACACCCTATTTTCATCTGAAAACTGAGTAGGCTTAGTGTGGAAACCAGTACGGCCGAATAGGTGGAGCCCTAGTTTTACACCTCCTAAGGCACCAGTTCTACAAATGCTTATATTTTAGTCCACAAGTATCTTATTTATTTTGTGAGGTAACTCAAATGTATGAAGCCAAGCATATTTGGAAATGGTTGCCAAACATGGGTCTAAAACAGAATTTAAAGAAGTGCTTGAAAAGATCCGCAGCAGCAAAGTAATTTGGAATTGTAAAGCAGTGCTGCTTAGAATAGGGGACCTCTGTCAAAAGAAAAACCTGTTTATCAATCTTTAACCGAGCTTTTGCATGAGATGTAGGACATCAGGTATTAACAAAAATAGACAGGTTTATAATAAGAAGCAGACAGTCACCCTAAAGCTCTTGTCTTGGAAAATAAATGAGAGGAAAAAAAGCAAATTGACTAGCAGTGATGGTTTTATATACAGTAATCTGGTCAGAGATCTGGAAATAGTTGACAATTAATTGAAATAACACGTTGTAAATTGTCACTGTATGATGAAAAATCTTGGGGGGGGAGGGGGAATGTTGTTTGGTCTGGAAATTTGGAGTGTAATAGAGCCATTGTAAGGAAAAAATGTAACCCAACTCAACCCAAATTTCCACAGAATTTCCCCCCCAAAAAAACATTTGCAGGGATTTTAAGTACAAGCTGATATTTCGCATTAGGCTTTTAACCGTCAAGATGTGAAGGTGTCCTTTAGTGTGAAACAACCTCCTTTCGTGGGTGTGTGTGTGTGGAAATGTACATCTTTTTTTTCAAAGTTAAATAAAGCTGCCTGTGAACCGTAACTCCATCTCCACCAAGCACCAGTGTTTTACCATCCAATTTGTATGTACAAAAATAGTTCACTCCTGTCTGAGACTTAACCTTATTTCTCTTTCACATAGGACGCTTATCAAAACATGGTATTCAGGCTAAACAAGCTCTCTTATAGGATATGTTCTCCTTTATCTCTCTCGTAAATAACTTCTTTCTGCACTGGAGAAGAAAAAGGAAAAAAGGGAAGGGGGGAGGGAAATGCCACCCACAGTGAGACACGTAAGTAACAGAAATCAAACAAAGCAACGTGAAATCTCCATTTTCCCTGATTTAGCATGTGTTCGAGTGAGAATGACAAGTGAGGTTGGTTTCGGGGAAAAAATAAGGCTGTGTGTAGGGAATTCTATTGTCACTGCCACTCGTGCGGTATCACAAATTCCAAATCAGCAGGAGCATTAGTCACCGAGCTGCAGGCTTCCTCTTGCCTTTGCAACGGCCGAAGCAGAGGGCACCGTGCTTCCCGCTCCCCAAGGAACAGCACGGAGGGCAAGGGGGAATTAAAACCCAGAAAATTATAAAAAACCCCAAAACACCAACCTAGCTGCAAAACCTGCTGCTTGTAGCCAAGTGGGAATTGAAAATACCTTCCTGTTACATTCTTTCCACTTCTGCAAGGGCCGTACTTAAATTTCATTAAAAAATATTTCCTCTTATCTTGAACAGGTTCTGACATAAGCCACGTATTTGTTAATCCTAACATACTTTCTGTTTTAGCTGGTCAGACTTCTCTTGCACGATCTTGTTATTCCTGTACTTTCTTATGTTTGTAAAGGGGGCTTTTCGTGATAGATGTGTCAGGATTTTTGTGGGAAGGGATATTCCGAAGGCGATGCGTAAATCATCCTGGTTTAGGAAAATACCTCCTGTGCTCATTAGCAGCAAAGAACCACTACAGGTGGTTACAGATGTGTAAGCCATGAGTGTGCAAATAGAGGTTTGCACAGCGCTTTGTTATTGGGACCTTGGGCGATGTGGGCAGAGGGTGAACCGTTGCTCTTCAGCAAGAAACGTCAGCTGCGTTTCCCAGACGAATCGGTCCTACTCCTCTCTCTGCCGCTAGCTTCTACCTGCACCTTCTGAAAACCTTCCTGGTTTTTTTCTGTCTTGGATAAGAGTGTTCTGTTAAACTAGGTTATCTTCAAAATTCATTTTATTCTAGCAGATTTTTGTCCTTGTTACATAAACCAGAACCCTAAGCTGCTCCTTGCTACAACACAAAGTCAATGGGAGTTTTCCCGCTGACTTCAAGGAGAAACAGATTTTTCATCTGCCTGTGCTCTGTGCTTTGCCCTGAATAGATACAATGTTGATGAAAAAGAGAGAGGCAGTAATGATAGTAAAAGGAATTAATTGCTTTTGCCAAGCTATGAAGGGGAAGCTGTTCTCTTTACCTAGCTGTATTCTTCTTTCTCTGGTAAATATGTATATGTATTTGCTCATTTCTGAACCTCTAACTGAGTCTTAAAATTGTAGAAGAAAAAGCACTGTCCTCGTTTGCTGCTCTTAACGAGAAAGATGTTAATATAAGGAAAATGTTAATGAGAAGAGCTGCAAAGCTCAGTGCAGGAATATGCTGCACCAGGACACACAGGGGTTTCTCCTAAGTCTGTGTGTGGCACAAGGGGTGTGATTAACTGTTGCGTTGTTACGCAGCCTGGTTTTGTTTCTGACACGGGTGAAAGCAAAGAAAAAACTGTTGACCTTTCCTCCGAGTCCTCAGACTGGGATACAGTCCTAAAATGTGTTGGATGGGAAACTTCCGCAGAAGAAGGCTTGTGGAGGACCCTCACCGCCACGTCCAGAAAGAGGAGCTCATTGTAGGGAAAGGGTAGGAAGAATTTGGGGAATGGGGACTCTTTCTCAGATGTTATTAAATGGGATTGACTTGTTTTGCCTAAGGAGAGAAGGCTGAGAGATCTGACAGCTGCCTGCGAGTGCATCAAGGAGGCAAGCAGCAGGCAGAGGAAAGTTATTTAAGCGAAGAGACAATGTTGGCACAAGAAGAAATGGGTATAAATAGACAGGCGCTGGAAATCCCTTCCAGTAGGAATAGTGAGGACACATGAAAAAAAACTCAGGCCAATTTTTAAAATTAAGATCATGAAAAGAGATTACACGCTTTCTGAGGCAGCTGGGATCTCTCGCACAGGAGGTCCATCCTTTATTTCTCCAGAAGTAATTTTCCTTCTGCGTTTAATATTAAGGCTGGCATCAAATACACCAGTGCCTCTGCACCAGCTGAATTCGGAGAGCTGGATCCAGGGTGTTGCTACCAAGTATCTCTGACTTGCGATGCTCCCTCTTTGTGATGGAGTTGGATTCGGCATGTGGTACTAGAGCCTGTCCAAGTGCAGCCCAGTCCAACTTCTGCTGTGCTGTATTTCGCCAGCAGAAATGAGATACTTTCCTGAGTCTGAAATGTCTTCTGGTGTTGTGTGAGCTCATGAAAAAGTCAAGATTATTTTTGTCTTTCTAAGTAAAAGGGAAGATTTACTGTGTTGATGCGATGACCTGATGTGTTTTCTGGACCCTGCAGTACTCCAGTCCTGGAACAAAGGAAGATGAGCGCATCCACAATTTTCACAATAGCATCTTCTCACTGTGGCACTGGTACAAATGTCACAGAAGAGGTTTGGAGTATGGAGCGGCTTGCTCCAGACAGGCAGAGGTTTGAATGAGCAGGAAAAACAGGATAAGAACAAGTTTCTCACACACATCCTCGCTGTTACTTTTGTCAGTAAGACTGGAAATGGCTTAAAGTGAGTCCCACTTTGTTATTCCGTCAATTAAACTTCTATCCTTAGTGTTTGGGGAAGGGTTTTTAAAGTGTTTTTTAAAGTGCCCAGCTAAGAGCACTTTGAACTCTGCTCGTTTGCTTTCCCTTGAAGTTTTCAGTGATTTGCAGTAAGCAGGCATCCTTCTCCAGGGCACAGCCTGACCTGGTCTAACACAAGTTTTTCAGATTGTCTGATTGTAATTTCCAGTTTTTGCTTTCAAAAGTGGACATCCTTTAACAAAGCCTTGCATTTGGTGTTGCTTTTTGCTCTCTGGAGCTAATGTGGTATAGCTAGTTAAAGAAATCATCATGAATTATTGCAGATAAAAGTAAATATAAAATATTATCTTAAATGGTCGCTTATATATATATATATTTTCTTTTTTTTTTTACACACACACACAAAATGTGTGCTTTTTGCTTTTTTCCCTGGTGTTATCTTCTTCTGTCAAGAAATCATATTTACCTTTAGTTTTAAACTTAGGCTTCAAAAACTGTTGAGCAAAACCTTTATTATGATGTTGCTAAAACAAACCTTAGTACGCAAGATTGTCACTTGGCAACCATTTCTGCACAAAGGTCATACCCAGTTCAAGAGCATGGATGTTGGCAGTCACGAATGCAGTGGGTCTCGTATTTTCTTGTCCGGAGCAGTTGTGGCAGGAGGAGGAACGGTGACGTTTGTAGCTCAGCAGGAAATATCTGGCTTAACCAGATGTACTGAGCACGCTGCAGCGAAGACGATTTTTTCCGAAACTGCAAGGCTCCTTGTGCCATGTCTCCTTTCGCACCCCTTTCCGTGACTTCACGCTACAAACATGAGCTCTTTGGTTTTGTCTTTGACGCTCATCTTGGCCTGCAGGACCAGACCTCAGTTTCTGCCTTAGGCTGACAAATTGGCTCAGTCCTGGTCCTGCACTCCCCATCGTTTTCTCTTTGCAAACAATTGCTGTCTCCTCTCTCACACAGAAATGGTGCAGGGCAGCAGCCCCTTCCCCGCTGCCCCCCCACCCCCTCCAACTCCTTCTACCAGCTGTATCCTCGATGCTGCAGCAATGCAGTCGCTGTCCGAACCAGCCCCTCTTCTGCACATCGTGAAAGACCCAGCTAGCAGAGAGAGGTCTCTGAACTTCAGTTGTGATGGTAGTTGAAAATATTCTTGAACTGAGCACGAGCATAAATTCCTATTTTTAATCTTTACTATAGAAGAGATGCTGCCTGAATTAACTTCATCTGGTCCTATTAGCTTTATCCCACTGTCCTGTGAGCATCCCTAGTCTCCACGTCTGTTGTTACTCTGACAGGGCATAGATAGATTTTTTTTTTTTCTTTATCTCCACATAGTTTATTCAACTTTTTATCTTATTACTTTTACTTCATTTACACATTTTTTTTCAAGTTTAGGGGAAGTCAGCCAGCCAAGAAAAAAAAAAAGCCAGCAGACTATTGTTTGCCGAACATTTGTTAGATAAATTAGAAGCTCTATACAGAAGCTTAATGCTATTGATATTTTTTTTTTAATCTCTGCTGCATACAGTGGCGTTACAGATTGGCGTTTGCTTAGAAAAGGATACTGCTAAGAAAATATTGGATGAGTGGGTGGTGAAAGCAATAGGCTGAGCCTACTGCAGAGCCTAGCAACAGCGGTCTGACTTCCAGCAAGAGCAATTAGCCGGAGGTTTGGAGGCACCATGACCTCAACAACCAGTTAAAAAGCAGCTGCTGCCTTGGAGTGGGATGGAACTGGGTTTTACGGACGGCTTGTCTACTCAGAGACGAACAAATGATGAGTCTTTAAAGCTAAGCAAAGCAGAAAGCTGCAAAATTTAGACTTACCTTTGGGGATTCTACGGACCATTGCAGCTGGACTGGACCTTGCTCTGCCCCACTCCAGCTCGCTTTCTAGTGCTGTGGGTTCACATTTTGTGAGTTTTGAAGCCCTCTTCAATGTACCTCGTAGCACTGGAGGGATATGGCCGGGCAGGCAGGCATTTTGACTGAAGATTTGGTATTTAATTATCAAAACAAATGACTTAGAAAAGGGATGGACTCTCCCTACTTTCATTTTTTCTAAGTGAGACAGGATATTATTCATAGGTTCAAGATCAAGGAAGAATATGATAATAAGGTCATAACCAAGAGTTTGGCTTTGACTTAAAATCTAAGAATCTATTTAAAATAGATTAAAATTCTATTGCAATATTTTTTTCTTGTGTTTGGGTTTGCAAGAGCCATTGAATCTCAGTCCATGGCAAAACTTGCAAACGTTGTTTCAGGAAGATGCGTGAAAAGTGAATTTCAAACCAGATGCATTTCAAAGTGGTGGTAAAAGATTGAGTTTGAGGAAGATGCCTTTCCCCTGTCCTCGTGGGAGGGAAGAGCAGAATTTAGGTAGGGAGAGCTCATCCCACGTCAGACCCTGCAGCTGCACATCCGGTTGCTATGGTGAAGCAGCTTTTAAAATTATTTTTTATAAATATTTATTTATACAAATATTATTTTTATTAATATGTATATAAAAATATTTTTTAAGTGAGGCCCTGGGTTGTACCTGACTGAGATTGCAGTGAAAACTGTGGCTTTACCAGTACTACTGTCTTTAATAGTGCCATGTGCAGGCCACCCTTTTATTGATGCCTGGGTTTAAAAAGCAAGGACTTCTGCAGCGTGAGGTGGATGCGCAGCAGGAAACTGCAGAGGGCTGTTCATCGGAGCCTGGGAAGTAAGTCCCAGGAACACCACAGGTATCTGAACACTGGCAGCACAGCTACCAGGAGAAGTGCAGTTTAAAGCAGAGTAAATAATGTGTCTATCCCCTTTTGATTACTCCACATGTACACTAAGTTCAACTTCTCTGTTTTGCATTTCCCCCAAAGGCTGACAGATCTCATCATTTAAACAAAATCTATCCACCCACCCACCTTGGATCATGCCTGCCGAATGGCAGGTGGAGAGATGCCTGCCAAGGAATATTGACATCTATACAAGAAACTAAACAACTGAAAACACGTGAAACATTTCTCCAAAGTGCAGCTGCAAAAAGTATTTTTGCTAGGAGCAGTTGTAGCTCTTAATGACTGCTGAGCCCTGTGCACTTTTAACTCGCGTAATCCTTTTTCCTACAACAGCACCATCTTGGAAGAATCAGCCAGGGACTATGAACATATTTTCCTAGTACTTGCATTCTTGCCATATATTAACGATACCAGTGGAAATGCATGGGGAGTGGGAGTACAAATACCGCTACCTTACCGTTCAGATACTCCGGAGGGAGGTTTCCATAGGGATGCAAACATTTGGACACTTATCAGGAGCTGAAATTAGCTTAGGATTTTCAAAAGAGCTCTTAGGGGTTAGATGGTCTGGGGAACCTAATTATTTTAGGTCCTATGTAAATCCCAGCCTTAAAAAGGAAAAGCAAGGCTCCATGCGCTCCCTTAACAGAGGGGCCAGGATTCATCCCACTCTGTTTCAGACTGCTGTTGAAGGTGCCTAAGTTAAGAGCATGGTCATTTCTCCTGATGCTGAATAAAGGGGGAGAGACATTTCCCCAGAATACTTTTTTCTTTTCTAGGAGGCAAAATGTGGTCTAAAAATGTGATTTTCAGGACTTGGGTAGCAGCTTCCCAACGGCCGTAGGGGTACATCAGCTTTCTGACGTCTGCTTGTAGCTGGCTGCTGAGAAACCTTACTGTGATGGTAGTCTGGACAAAGAACATGAATTACTATTATAAGTACTGCAAGTATGTAAATAGCTGTTGTAAGTAATGACCACCCAGACAGAGGGAGCATCATCTAGTTGAGATAAAAATCGGTGGGACAAGTGGTCCCTTAATTTACCTTTCAGTTCTGGGATTGGCATTTAAAAGCAGTCTGCAACTACATAGAGAAGTACACAAGGTACTTCATACGTAATTAAAAAAAAAAATTGAAGTTTTCTTTTCTCACATTTTTCTCCTTATTTGTGTTTTGGCTTAAAATTTGGCTTTGCCCAAACAAAGCTAATTATAGAACTAAAAGCTGTGAAATGAGTGTGCATGGAGGGCTGGCAAGAATTCCAGGTTGAGTTTTACGTCAAAAGCAGTGCAAAAAACTTAGTGGTGAAACCAGCCTGATTTCATGTCTCTGTTCACAGCCAAGGCACAGTCTCTGCTAATATCTCATCTCTAAAGCACAAAGGCACCACAAACACGGTTAAGAACTCCATTGCTTTGTGTGCCAAAGATCCTCGTATCTCTCCTAAGTTGATTCATTCAACACTTGCTTAATGAAAAGTTTTTCAGGTTTCCTTTTTTATTGCCCTTGAGAAATGATGCCAGGTTGCTCTCCAGCCAATTTCATTGGAGATGACTTGTAGAAAGGGATGAAATTTTCCAAAGGCATTACGTGCAGCTTCAGGTTTGGTTGTGATAAATTTCCGTGGTATAAAATGGTTGGGAAGAGCCCAGGATTAGAACAAAAGATTCTTGCAACGTTTCAAGGAGACCTATAATTTATATTTGCCCTGCACTTGGTGATGACTTTGTTCTTTATGAGTAATAAATAGCCCTTAATTTAAATACACATATCTTTAATAAACACCTGTGCAACCCACAAACAGGTGGGAAGAGGGAGCCCTCATTTCTGGTTGCCGAGGCACAGCAAGTCAGCTATTTTATTATTTCATTCTGTTGAATTGGTCTATCCCCACCTGGATAAATAGTGCTCACCTGTTCTCAACTCCACCCAGGCAACGAGAGCCCTCCAGCCCTGCCCATCCTTCCAGCAGTCACTCATCTGCCACCTGTTGAGGGTCCTTCTATGTACCTTGGCTGTATTTAAGGCAGATGAAAAAGTGCTTTAGGGTGTCCTCGTGTTTTGGATGTGACCTTCCCTCTGACACATCCCTCAGGAGGAAGGGGAAGGTGCAGCACGTTGCAATTCGTTTGCGAGAAGAGCTCTGGGAAATGCACCTAGCAGGCTGGACTTTAGTCCTAAATCTTACAGGTACAAAAGAGTCTGAGTAGGCTTTGGAAAGGGGCAGGAGTTTCTCCGCACTCAAAGGCACGTTCCTGGGAGCGTTGGGGCATGTATTCTCATTTTAGGGCGTGCATTCTCATTTTAGGGCATGCCTCTGCTGTCCTGCTATCATAGTACTCATCTGATGCTCATGACTGAACGCTTCCAGGCATGTGCTGCGGTGTTGTAGAACCCCGAGCTTGAAACATGCTGCATAGGTGGCTCAAGGAAGCAAGTTGGTACCCAGCACCATGCTCATCGGGTCTCTTGCGTGGATCTGACACTTGTTGTCAGTTGTTGCTGTTCTTACCAACCCATTCTTCGAGCCCTAGGTGCCCTGGTGGGATGTGGCAGAGTTTCACCAAACCCATCCCCTGCAGGGCTCTGCTGTGTTGTGTGACTGCTCCGAGGCGTGTGGGTGTGACTCAGGAGGGATGGTGGTGAGGTCAATGTGCTGGTCTAGTGAAGCTAAGACAAGCTCCATAGTGATGCTGTTATGATTGCTTATTGCGAAACACAAAATCAAGCAAACAGCCTGAAGGCTATAAGCCCTGATCCAGGATCAAATCCTAACATTCCTTGTAGCTTTCCCCTCTTCGCTTCCTACACATTATATCTGTTCATTAGCCACAGGGGCGTAAAGCACCTTGCAGGTCCCTAAATTTTACTCATGAGCACAGTGGCCTCCTCGAATTAGCACAAATGAGTTTTGCAAAAGGCAAACAGTTTTTGCAAAAAAACCCAAAAAGCAAAAAAAAAAAAAAAAAGCCACTGTATGTCTTCAGCTGCAACAAGTGATCAGGTTAAGAGTATTAGTAAAGCACTCTATAAAAGCAGCATTGACCTATACAGCCTCCACAGTCTCAAGGTATAGAAATACGTGTGTGTATATGTGCATATAGATATGCGTGTGTGTTGGCTAGAGGGATGCATGAGAAATGCTGGCAGTTCAAGGGTTAAAGGGCAGTTGATACTTTATGGAAAACTTCTTAAATACCCGATTTATAACAGTTCTGTCAGAGGTCAGGTTTTTCTGTGTTTTACTTCCCTGGGTATATTTGTATGTGTAATATTTTGTCACTTTGCGTAATATTTTGTCACTTTACACCTGCTAAGAAACTGTCCTCAAAAGAGGAGGGTTTTGGAGGTTTAGGACCATTTAGGAGTCTGATGAACATTCCTGCTTTTCGGTGTGCAGAGACTGCTTATCCTCTGCGCTCCCCTACTACAGACCATTTTGGCTATTCGTACAATAGAGCGCAGTAGCTGATATGAATTGGGGATTGTGTAGCTCTGTGAGAGTTATTACAACTCTTCTGAAGGAAGGTGTTTGTGCCTGCTGTTAGGTTCTAAACGTTGTCATAAATTCATACCCACCTTACCTGTGGGTTTTTTTTCACAACTGTCAGTGTCTTGTCATGTAACGAGAATGGCAGAGGGGAGATTTACCCACCTGGTGCTTCCACTGTGGAAATACTGCGGGCTCTGAAGCAGATGAGCTTTAAATAATTATGTGCCAGCATTTGCCAGTTTGATAGGTATAAGGGAAAGATCCGCAAACAATTGCTGTAGAAACTTGTAACACGGAAACTGGTAACCGAGTGTTATTTTCTCCTCTGAATGCTGGGAGATTCGTTAGATGCATTCGATAGAAATATCGCTTTACTAGGACAAACCGGACGGGATCCCCCTGTCTAAGACAAATAATAAGCATGGAGAAACCAGGGGTAATCTGCAGATAATCCACGTATTTCAGGTGTCACCTTCTCCCAGAGAAATGGCTCCCACAATTAGCAGTTCCCTAAAGGTCTAGCTGACTGCCCGTGCGCTGGGCTTTCCAGGCTCTCTCCTTTCCACCGTCTCGGCTGAATGTCCTCTTGGGAATCCTCCAGCCACTTTTCTCCGTGACCTCCTCAGTGGGTGACATTGTCCAGCGGCTGTGACCGCTGTGCGTGTCCAGGGCTGGGTGGGAGAGCATCGCATGGAGAGCGGCGCCGTGTGCCGTGCCGGAGCAGGCAGGGCTGCGCTGCAGCATTAGCACAGCTTTTGCGTTTGGTTTTTGCTTTTTTTTCCACATTTCAATTTGTGTAGCTTTTTAGTGTTAGAGCTTTTTGGTCTGATCAAAGTGGGATGTGAATGATTGCTGTGAGTTTGATTGTTAAATATTGAAGAACCCAAAGTATATTCAATGTGATTTTTTTGGAGGTTTGTTTTCCTTTTTCTTCTCTCCTTTTTAAAAAAGAAAAAGAGGAAAAAGAAAAAGAACAAAATGTTACTGTTTGTATTTCACTTCAAAATTAAAATCCCTTTGGAACATTTCAAGCAAAACAAAGATTATTCCGTTCCACTTTGAACTGGAAGAGCAATTAAGACATCCAGTTGCACTCAATTTAAAAGCATCTCTTGAATCAGGCTTAGCTGAGGCCGTGATTAATTTCGGAGACTTTGGGGAGCCTTGAATGTGCCCAAGATGAGTTCCCAGTGCACACTGCAGACCTTTGCGCAGCTCTGCTTGCTAGGGCATGCATGCAATTTGTGCGGGGTTTGCATTTTTGCCTTCTTGGAGCTCTCCTTTGAACATTCCTTCCTGGGGATCTGTCCCCTGACACGTTCTGTCCTATGGCTTAGCTAACGATGCTAACCAATAAAAACTAGTTGTCAGAGAGGTGGTGGAGGGTTTTCTCCCCTCCCGCTATGATGCTCTGCTGACATTTTCATGCATTATTGTTTTATTGAGTTGTCCAGGAGCTTTGATTTTGCAAAAATAAGAGTTCGTGTGGCTGAAACTCAGGAGAAAAGTCACAAAAACCTTTTTCAGGATCAGAGAGGGTGATTGGAGAGGGGGGTGACGGGACTTAGGGCAATGCCAGAGCCTTTTCCTCAGGTCATCTACCATGGAGAGGTTATGGCTGGCTGGTCCCTGGTGCTCCGAGACAACTCACCCTCCACGAGCGGAGCAGGGTGGGAGCAGGTCGATGAGAGGCACCGTTCGGTCTGCACGCAGGGCATGTGGCGGTGTAACAGGGTGTTTTAGCGAACGCAGTGTTTGCTTGCAGACAAAATAATTCAACAGCACATACATTTCAGGCTAAATTAGATAAATGCCGTCAGTGGAACTGCCTGATATTTTCAGAGATGTAAGGATAGGTTAGCTGCAGCTTAGAAAAAGTACAGGATGACATGTTAATGGTGATTTATATTTCAGTTTCAGAAATAAGTTTGAAAGCGATTCTGTATCCTGGCTGGCAGTTACGCCAGTGATCGAATCCAGTCCTGACCTCTCCGCAAGTTATCCAGCCGAGAGACAAACACAAACGGCCAAGTTAATGTTTAAGGGCTGGAAAGCAGTGATTCTCTTCTGTCAATCTGTTTTGATTTGGGCAGATCAGGAAGGAGAGATTTCCTGCTTTAACATTTGACAGAGAGGGGGGAAAAAAACCCTAACCATCTTTTAAAAGCAATGCTAAATAATGTTAACGATGTTCAGAATGATGTTTGGTTGATTGTCAGCTTCTGTGAAGATGATCTAAAGGCTGATGTGGCTTTGACTGTTTGAATTTGAAGCCTAAAGAGGAAGGAATGGAAAAGCCCATCTTGGGGAGTGAGTAGGGGAGGAAGAGGTGGGATGAGAGGGCATCCCCCGAGGCTGGATATCAATACCTGTGCTGGAACATGGTCAACAAAAGCCTTGAAATTCAAGAGGGTGACAGAGATTCTGTGCTGAATCTGCCATACACCTCGAGGTGCTCTTGAATGGGAGAGTGAAGGCTCTCAGCATCCTGCAGACAGGAAACGTTTCTGAAGAATTTGAGTGACACCATATATACATAAATATATTTATAGTTGTTGGGGATTCTTCTTCTTTAGTTTGAGGTTTTGTGGGTTTGTTTGGTTGTTGTTTTTTTTTTAATTGCCCAAAAGCATTTAGAATACAAATGTAAAGAAATGCCTCACAAAAAGAATAGCTGTCAACAGAGGATCGGTGCCAAGGAATTAATGAAAGAATATACTGGTCAGCTCAAGAGACAGCGAGATGCAGGATGCCAGTTGCCTAACTTTCTCTTCATGGTCAGATTTTCTATCTTATTTTCTGGGTTTCATATATTTAGATTAAAGCTTTCTCTAGTATAGTCTGGTGTTAATGCAAGAGACCCAAAGTCTGTGACAATAAAACAGGAACATTTAATGCCATTCCGATCCCTGACAGTTTCTTAATACTGCTTATCCTGCCTTCCCTTTCAAGATTTAGTCATCCTAGATTTCCTTCCAAACGTGAATGAGGTGGCTTAAATCAAACCGTAAATTATGCTTCCACTTATTATGTGCTTGCTAATCAGGATGGAAATAAAAAGAAGTTGGTTGTCAACCGGGACTCTTTCCCACAATATCCAGGAAAGTATCAGTATTAGGCAATTTAACAACAAAAGGAAACCGGATTGCACCTTGAGGAAGAAAGAAATAACCTGATAGCCAGGAAGAATAGAGGAACATAGATTCTTGCCAAATAAGCTTAAAAGGAGAAGAAAAAAAAAAAAGGAAGAAAAAAATAAAAAGATGCTAATAATTAAGAGGGCCTGCGAGTGAAGCTGGTGAGGACAGAACTGTCACGCTTCCTGTTAGTAAATACAAAGAATAGACGCTAATAGGGCTCCAGGGGAAAGCAATAGCTTGGGAATAGCCTTGGGAAGAAAGACAAACATACACAGAGGATGCAAAAACAGTGTGAAAAGTGATTCATGGGGACTCGATGCTATTCCTAATTGTTAAGGCTTTATTGTATTAATGCATTCCTACAAACTGAACAAAGACTGTTGATTTCAAAGCATTTTGAATTGCACGCCCGGAGCCAGCCAAGGCTACGGGGAACACCTGCTGCAGCCTGCAGACCAGCAGCCCACCAGGAGCGAACTGGAAAAAGTTAGGATGAAGGTTAAGGCGCGTGCAGATAGCCGGGAGAGCCGGGTGACTTACTCTGGATATCTGATACAAGCCCTTTTTTAAATATTACATTAGCACGTGCGAAAGCATGACCGTGCTTAGCATGACTTGAGATGAAACATGTGTTAACTTCCAGCTACGGGATTAAGGGAGTGCAGTGCCTGGAGAACTGTCACTGAAGAGCCAGGCTGGTTTATGACTTGGCTGGTATTTCTTTCTGTCTCCACAGACTACAGCTTCTTCAGCCACATTTTATGTATCTCTTAAACTGAAAGTGCCAGGACCACCACAGGTCAGAATAAAAATCACTGCTGTCTTCCAAAGAGGAAAAAGCTCTGTATTTAGAGAAGCAGCTCCTAATCCAGTGTAAAACCAGGGTGGACACTCGTTCGGTCTCACTGTGCCAAGGTGACCGGTGCTGGGGCTCGGCAGGATCCCTGCCTTTGGATCTGATCTGGGTTCTGCATCTCTTGTGTTCTTGGAGTCGTACTCCTCAGCCATGTTTATCCTTACGGTACCCTGGATTTCCATTGTCAACGCAGTTGGTGTACCAAAGACTGCATAATTCATATCTGCAATGACATGTAAGTTCTCAAGGAGACAGAAAGAAAACCATCTCTTCGTGGAGTTCATTTCAGCTGTACTAAAGTATGCGAGCTAGAACTCAGAACCCTGCTTACTGCTTGGCCATGTTATTCAGGCATGGGCTCCTTGGGAAAACAGAAGCTTTTTGTGGTCATTAGTTGAGGTTTTGAGCATTAACCTCCATTACAACTTTAAACAATTTATTTTACTGATCAGATCTTTCTTACTTTTTTTAACCTGTGTTGCCAGTTAGTTGACTTCTATGAGCTGACTAGCGAGAAAAATCAGGATGGCACATACTGTTAATAAATGTCAGAGATTAAAGGCACATGATTGATATTTAGTCCAGTAGTTTTGAACATAAATGAATATTCAGATAGAAGCACATGCAATATTTTGGAAGCGTTCAGTGATTTGGGAGTTTGTGTTTGTTCATTAGTAATGGTATGTTTAGGAAAGCAAAGGACCTGTCTTGGCAAGTAATCTGTGAGTAAAGACACGTGCCAGCAGCTGGGGAAAAGTTCTGGGGGTGGGAGGGAAGGGATTCAGGATTGTACCCTAGAGTACAATCTTCTCTGCTTTGTCTAGTCTGATTACAAATGATTCAAGTAATGAAGTTTCTACTATTACTCCTGGGAAAAATCTGTGGTTTTGTATTACTCGTGACTTGCGCCATTCTTTAAACCGGGGAGTGAGGAATGTTCATCATTCATATTTTATTAGTGTTCTCTGAACTTTCAACATTTACATTTAAAAGCGTGAAAAGAAAAACACTGAGAAATTGTTTTCAGGAACAATGCCACTGAGACACATATGTGCATTTATACTTGCACCCAGTAACCCCTTACGTATATTGATGCGCTTGTCTGTTCAGACCCCATAGATAGAATTGTCACTCCTGCCTGGAGATTTTATAATCAAAGTGAGGCAACCACATAAAAACTGACTCAAACACAACACAATTCCTACCCGCCCCGTTTGTAACTGCTTCTGAACCTTCCTAGGAAATGCAGCAGGTCAGAAAAGGTGTCCTTCACCCCCACCGCCCCCAACATTTGCACCCATCTTCATGCCTCCATTGGAATAACTGATGGAAAAAGCAGTGTCTGACTAAAACATCCACCAAACTTCCTTCAAGGAGCAGCCCTCTGACACTTGGCTGTGGGTTGGTTCCCAGAAGGGCATGGTAACCCGCAGGTATCCCAACATTGACAGGTTCAGGACTCATTTTAAAAATACTGGTGACATCTGTGTCTCTTGAAAGTCATGCCTGTTAGTACAGTCTCCCCAAACCTTCCTGAACCTGCCCCTGACAGGTGTGGAAGCAGCGTATGGAAGCTAAGAAGATTGGAAGGAACCATCAACAGGAATGCCACATCCCAGAATGACTCCCCAGCCATGGATGCAACAATTAAAATAAACACTCTGGCCACCTTTATTTTAAGGATGACATCTTCCCAGCGTCAGTTGCCTTTCACTCTAGCTCTTGGCACTGGAAGGGTGGAGTGCTTTGGAAGCGCTTGCTTCCACAGAGCTGCCCCCTTTTCCTCTCCTCCCTGCTCTTCCTCAGGTGAGCTGGTGGGACTCTGGACCAGAACATCTGCCTGCTCCAGCTGTGGGCCAGGGGCAGCTGCCAAGGCGCGTTATCAGAGTACGCCTGTAGGCTTGCTTTGCTTTTTATGCTTTTTCTTCAAAACCAGGGCGATGGCCCGGATGGACCCCAGAGCCACCCTGTACATCCATCCAAGTGCACAGTGGGAAATATAAACGGTCCTAGTCCCACGTGGCTCCTTCCCAGAGGGCTTAAGTAACTGGTTTGGCTGATTTCCTTAATGGTATCATCTTTCTGGTTGGGGCAGCTGAATTAAAGCAAGTACACTAAATGTCATGCTGCTTACCACATAACAGGCTGTGGTGTACATTCCTGCTTTTGGCGAAAAGCAAGGGATACACACGAGTGAGTGAGAAATGCTCTGTTAGCAGGTTTGATTAGCTGCTATCTTCCTGTTTGGCATAGGAATAGTGAAGTCCTGGAGGCACTCAGCCTGCTGGAATGAACTGCTGTGTTAGCTTTTTGTTATGGCTGATCAGCTTGTTTCCAGCTTGGACGTTGAGAAACAACTTTGTTGCTTGTTTTTAAAATAGGCAATCGTGCCAGAGCTTTTATTTCTCTTCTACAGAATCTCTTTTGACCTCTCTGATTTTTTTTCTGTGCTCCCACTATGATGAACAGCAGGCTATTATCTTTTCTTGCCTTACATTGAATTGCTTATAGGCCAGCAGCCCTTCATGATGCTCAGAGGTCGCAGAGCTGACCTCTGCACAATTAACTCAACAGGTCCAAGCTCCGTAAGGCATCTCTGCTTTAGAGGACATAAGAAAGAAACACTGTGGAAAAATAACATCAGTTGTAGGAGTTGGAGGAGAGGCACTGAGCAGGAAAAGTAGTGCTGCTCAGTTCTTCAGTTTATGGAAAAGGATTGCTGACGTGTCAACCTGAATTGATAATCATAATTTCAGGTTAGCATTTCAGCATTTAAACAAAACCCAAAAAATCAAATTCCAGTTGCTTGCTTGCCCAAAATTTCTGGGGAGAAAAAGCAGTCTGCTTTTGCACCAGTATGGTTGGTTACAGGTCTCCACAGAGACCCCTAAAAAAGCAAAGTGTTTACGACCTTCAGCTGGACAAAAGCCAAAGTTTATGGCCCGTGAAAAGTTGAAGCCACGATGACACATCGTGTCCCCCCAAAGTCCACTGCAGGGACAGTAACATGGCTAGAGAAGCACAATGCCGTTGGCTTCGTGGATTTGCTTGAGTAACATTTAAACATTTAAAAGTCCTGCTGGGTCAGGGCTTGAATGAGACGATGCAATTTGTTCTGCAGCCTGATGACACGCCATCAGAACCAGGACCATCTCAGGCAGTGCTCAGCTGGTGCTGAGCCAGCTGGTGACGTCAAGGTTAAATATGAGCGTTATTGCACAAAATGCAGTGAATGTGAGAGCTGATGAGTCAGATCAGGTCTGACAGCTGAAAGTGAGAAATGCTCCCTTGTGCTTTTGCAACTGTCAATCTCTTATTTATACAGAGTGTAAACTGCTCGGAGCAGGATCTGTGCATGTGGTTCTTTATTAGTACAGGGCTTGGCATGGCAGTGGCCATGGCTGGGACCGCCTGGGTTTGCTGTAACACAGATATCTAATATTAGGGCTTTCTGGGGGTGTGTGACCCACTAGGTTTTGTCAGATAAGGCAGAATTCTTGAAACAAACCTTTCCAGAGCAACATATGGTTTGGGGAAAATACCATTCGATAAAAATTTCCTGGATGGAAATGCTCCTTAAAACTAGTAAGAGAGCAAGCCCACAGTCTGTGGTGGTTATGGCCCTCCTGTGGGATGCAAAAGCATGGTCGAGGAAACACCTATGGATCATCCCGTATTTCAAGTGATTACCTTAACTCCCAGGCTGTTCCTCAGTCCCTGCTCTGCTCTCTGCCCTCTCCTTTCACAGGCACCCGCCTCTTCTCAAGTCTTAACTTCATTTTATTGCAGACAAGCCACTTTGTCGAAGGCTGAGAAAGTTTGATGGCAGAGGAAAAAATCTTTCCTGGGCAAACCTAATAATACAAGAAAAGCGAAACCTGTTTGCTCTTTGGTGCAGGCGCCACCTGCTCACTTACCAGATGGTGCAACGTTGGGTGCAGTCGAGGTGAAGGGAAGCATTTATCTGCATCATTGGTTCATCTTTGTAGGTTCCTTCTGCAGTGGTTGAAAAGGTTGAAAGCAGAGATTCCTTCCTTTGTGTCAGATCCTAAATCAGTGGGGAAACTACACAAGGTCAGACACAGAAGAGTCAAGTCCAACATTTCACAACAGGTTCTGGCTGAAACAAAACCAAGACGTCCTCACCTTGGCCATGGCCATCTTCCCACTTGGAGCTGGACAATTTTTTTTCTTTTTTTAGCTACAGTGTGAACTCTCCCAGGGCAGGATGCTGGGGTATTTTGAATGGTAGCTGTTGCTGTGCTGCCTAAAATGAGTGGTACAAGAATAGCCTGCTCCCCAAAATATAAGTGGTCTTTGAGTTCCAAGTCTTATAAAAGCTCTTTTGCTTGTGGAGCACATGCCAGATGGAAAGTGCCCCTCTGATTTCCTCCAAACACGCGTGCAGCTGTTACTGCTTCCCCCTTTTTTTTTCCTAATGAAATTTTTAGACCTCACCTGTTGACACATGCATTATAGGGTTAGGGGATTTTTCTGTATGTGGTTTTTTTGGTGGTTGGGTTTTTTTTTTCTCCCTTGTCCTCCTAAAGGAAAATGACTTGAGATGTTTTGGAGAAATGACATAGGGCAGAAGCTGTGAAAATACCTTTGACATACTTTTAAGGGTGGGAAATTTCAGATACCAGCAAGCCTTTGTGCCCACAATACAGTGCCTGGCTGGAAAGAGTCTTTGTTTATAGCTTGTTTTATTTTGTGAGACAGAAGTTGGAAACTGCCCAGGTCTTAGGGGGAATACCAAGCATTTAGCTTGGACAGAAATAGAGCTGCAGCTTAGGACACGCTGAAATAAATGGAAGACAAAGTGATGACCCAGATCCAAGCTATTAAGGGTAAATACATATTGACAAGATTGAGGATTAGGTAGAAGGTACTTACACAGTGAAGGAACAGTCTACACATTGTGCACGGACTAAAGTTTACGCTGCAATCTGGAGCTTTCTCAGAGTAGTCAATTTTTCATTAAAAAAAAACCAGCTCAAAGGAAAAAACCCCACCAAAATCCTACTTCTCTTTCCCAGCGCCTACTGTATCGTGAATGCAACGTGACCAGTGCACCAAAACATCACGATAAATCCGGCAGGAAGGTTTCTGTGCTGCTCCAGTGTGACAGCTGGGCTTGTACCACGTAAGGATCTGGCTTGTGGCAATATCATAGCTGACGTGTGCCTCCTCCTTTGCAGTCTTCATTACTCAGTTCACCTTGAAGTGCCCCTTTCACTGTGACTTGCAGCCCCGTCTGCTCATAGGCTTAACAGGTCTTTCTGTGTCTGGTGATGCTATTAAGAATGACCCAGGAAAGAGAAAAAATAGAGGTTCCTAAAGTTGAGGTTGAAGGAGGACAAAAGATTTTCATTAATGATTTTAAGAACGTGAACCCTATGCGAATGCGGTAGTATAAAAAATAGGGGGGTAGGAAGCAGGTGGAAAAATATTCTCAAAGGAAAAGATAATTGTGGCTGAGCTAGTTTTTCACATCTCTTAGCCGGCTAATATCTCTAGCTGAATGCAAAGACTGAGCATTTAGCAAATAATATTACTCACTTTAGCTGCTGGTTGATGGTCATCGTTTTCTTTTAATGGGTCGTAGAGACCCACGAGTAAAATGAGAGGTGTGATACAACGTGCTGAGCGTGTGCTCTGCTCCCCTGTGGCACCTGGAAGATGAGGTGTGTTTTTGTGAAGCTATCGGCACAGCTGGCTGCCATGGCACATGATGGTCATGACTCATAAAACGGGTGTCGACAAAACCCTGATTCCTGCAACTGTCAAGGAAACTATTATTTCCCTGAAATATTATTTCCCTGAAAAATTTTCCCAGAAAGCCATACTGGGGAATATTTTTGAAGGGGCTCTAAATGTACAGTAATTGCTTTAGGTAGAGCCTCTTCATTTGGAAGTGGTGTCGGATAAGAGCTAGGAAACCTCAATTCTTTCTCAGCAGCATTAGCTAGTGATATCCTAGGTCAAGAAGCACATTCAATGCCTCATGGCATTGTTAGGGCTGTATTTAAGACTGTTTAAAAGTTTAAGGACGCAGACAGATCCTTAGGTGCTCCTGAAAATCTCAATGGGCATCCTTAGAAGAGGTGTACAAATATCTCAGTGTTTTGTTTGCCTGGTGAGTCTGGGAAAAAGGAAGGAATTAGGAAAAACTCTTCACCTTGTCTCATGCAAATCTAATTTTGTTCCAGTTTCCAGCAACACAGAAAGACCAAAGATTATTTGTTCTGGAGCAGAAACAGGCCATTTGATCCAAAGTGAAAAATCTTTCAGGCTGAAGTGATGCTTTATTTATGCTTTACTATTTTTTTAATGGAGAGATTTAGTTTTAGTAATACTGAAACAAAATTTGAAACTTCTCTGAAGTGAATAATTGCCTAGAGTAGAGAGGAATTTCAAACATTTTGTTGTGGTACTCTTTGCTTTTTTCCTGTCAATTTTTTCATAGAATGGGTTGGGTTGGATGAGATCTTAAAGATGACCTAGGTTCATCCCCCCTGCCATGGGCAGGGACCCCCCCTCCCACCAGCCCAGGTGGCTCCCAGCCCCGTCCAGCCTGGCCTGGGACACTGCCAGGGATGGGGCACCCACAGCTGCTCTGGGCAACCTGTGCCAGTGTCCTGCCACTCTCACAGGGGAGAATTTCTTCCTAATATCTCATCTAAATGTCTCCTCTTTCAGTTCAAAACCATTCCCCCTTGTCCTGTCACTACATGCCCTGCTAAAAAGTCCCTCTCCAGCTTTCTCGTCAGCCCCTTTAGGTACTGGGAGGCTGCTCTAAGGTCTACCTGGTGCCTTCTCTTCTCCAGGATGAACAACCCCACCACCTCTCCCAGCCTGTCCNNNNGGTGCTCCAGCCCTCTGAGCATCCTCACGGCTCTCCTCTGGACTCGCCCCAACAGGTCCATGTCCTTGTGATGCTGGGGGCCCCAGAGCTGGACGCAGTGCTGCAGGGGGGGTCTCACAAGAACGGAGCAGAGGGGCAGAATCACCTCCCTCGACCTGCCGGCCACGCTGCTGGGGATGCAGCCCAGGGTACGGGTGGCTTTCTGGGCTGCGAGCGCACGTTGCCAGGTCATGCTGAGCTTCTCGTCAACCAACGCCCCCAAGTCCTCCTCCTCAGGGCTGCTCTCAATTCATTCTCTGCCCGACCCATGTGCAGGACCTTGCACTTGGCCTTGTTCAACTTCATGAGGTTCTCACGAGCCCCCCTCTCACACCCATCAAGGTCCCTTGGGTGGCATCTCTTCCCTCCAGCGCATCGCCCGCACCGCACAGCTTGGCGTTGGTGGAAAACTTGCTGCGGGTGCCCTCAATCCCACTGTCTGTGTCACCAACAGAGATGTCTTGCTGCGTCAGTATTTAAACTTCCTTTAGGAAATCTGGAGTCTTAGTCCACCAATTTCTCTCATGTGCTCCAGAGTACATTAGATCTTAGTTTTAAGTTCTGGTTACTGTTTTCATGATACTGAGTTATTGTCATTGTGAAGACATACAAACCTCTAGAAAAAGGGGACTGAGATCCTAAAGGTGAATTTCCAAACATGAATTTGTAGCAGAATGACGCCACCTGACTCACTCTGCTGAGATTAATTCACAAATAACACAGCTTCTTCAAACTGTCTTTTTCCTTTTTTGTTAATATTCCCTTGTATTTTCTCTTTATTCACCAAATATCCTTCAGAATGTGGCCTATGACTTTTAAGCTCTTCGTGCTTTAAATTGCTGGATAGATATAGCTTGGGGGCACCTGGCATTTGAAATGTGATTTATTAGCTGTCCCCCAAAGGTTTGCCTCTGTTTGCAAGTAGCTCCGTGCCTGGGGATGAGGTGTTCTGGAGGTTGCAGCGCTGTGGAACACAGAGCTATTTTCATCCCCACAAACAGAGGGTATTTTCACAGGAGAGTGAGCAGGAAGTTATTGTTGCCGCTTACCTTGAATAGACAAAGGGGAAATCACCAGCGATCCCAGCGCAAGCTCCTGCTCCTCCAGCATCCAGCCATCGCAGGAGCTTCTGGGGCTTAAAACAAACATGTAGGTCTGCTCTATTGTTCCTTAGTTTTCTATAGCCCTTGCTTCTTTAAAAATGATTTAGAAAGCCTGCGAACACAGACCCAGGCTTTGTGTTCTTTGTGTGTGTTATTTCAAACTTGACTCTGTTCTAGTTGTGAGGATTTTTTTTTTTTTAATTTTTTTTTTTTTTTTAAATCCATCATTATTTTCTTACTTGGGGGGAGGGGTGGTTGTTGTTGTTTCAGTTTTTAGTCAGCTTCCTGTATTTACTTTTCAGCCTGCTCTGGTGGTGTGCTGACTTCTGGTGTTTACTGGTTTTAACAGCTGCAAATCTCCAGGAAGGTCTTCCCAGCTTTTCCTGTGTGTTTCCGAAGGGTACCCCAATACCCCCTTCTACCCCAGCTCTGAGGGGGGGAAAACAAGAGAAACGGGTTAGAAACCTCCTGCTCCCCCTTCCCCTGCTGCTCTTAAGTCCATAAAAGCATATTGCAAACAGCGGGTTCACCAGCTTCCTGCAAAAAGACTCAAAGTCCTTTCAGCCAGCCACCTGACACAGCTACCTGAAGCTAGAGATGTTGGTACCCACCCAGACAGCCCGGCTTTATCCCATCCAGTAGAGATGTTGGTACCCACCCAGACAGCCCGGCTTTATCCCATCCGGTGGAGATGTTGGTACCCACCCAGACAGCCCGGCTTTATCCCATCCGGTGGAGATGTTGGTACCCACCCAGACAGCCCGGCTTTATCCCATCCAGTAGAGATGGTGGTACCCACCCAGACAGCCCGGCTTTATCCCATCCAGCATCTGCCTGGTAACTGCCTGATGCTTTTTTGACACTGACATGTATTCTGCTAAAGCGCATTATGAAGGGCTATCCCAAGCACTGGCACATCCCAGATACCCTTTGCCTTCAGACAGCAGAGTCTGCCTGATGGGAGCTTATTCACTCGAAGCATCTTTTAGATGTGCTTTTCATTTCCTTCTGTAAAAATGGAGCTGTGGTCATCGTGTCTTTCGCAGGCAAATATGTACAGGCACGTGTGCATGACCTTGCTCTGACACACACGAAAGGCAAGACAAATTTTCCCTACAATTCAGCATTCCCAAGTGCTGGCAGGAGCCCAGTACAGAGGTAGGCACGGTGGATATACAGCCCAACAGTTTCTCACCTGCAATTTATTCCTTGTTCAGAACTGCAAGGTGGGTGCTGATGCTACCACATATTTCAAGCTGGATCCAAAAGGCATTTATTTCCTGTGCTGCTCTGGCTGAGCAGAAGTTTTGCCAGTCTGGGTTATTTAAAGGATGTAAAGCAATTCTTAGTCCTATTATAAAGGCATAAAAAAGAAAAAAAAAAAGACAAAAAAAAAAAAGAAAAAAAAAAAGAGCAGTTTGCATTGTCTCTGCTTGGATGCCTCTTTTGCTGGGGAAGCAGCACCACCTACCACCTACTCCCACCCTCCAGCTGACGGCCGGGGGGGGGGGGAGGTTATTCAATGCTTGGCAAAGCTGGGGGCTGGTATTACCGCACTTGGCTCACATCCTCCTGATAGCACTTTCTTTACAGTTAAAACTATTCTTTCTGTAAGCATAAGCAAACTTCTTTAGCATTTTTGAAAGAGGTGAGCAAACACACAGCATAGGACTTTCAGAAAAAAAACTCAAACCCAGACTAGATTTATATTTCTGTCATTTGAAATGATGTCAGCATAGCCAAAGGGATAACCTGCTCCCCTTCACGTGAACCAGGGTAAGTGTGCTGTTAGCAGTGTAGCTTACTCCTGTTTGCAAAAACAAAATAAGAGATATTGCTGTAACTGTAAAGGGTTTTCATTGCCTTTTCTTGGCTTGGGGAAAAAGCCGTGCTCAGACCCTGTATGGTTATGCTCACAAAGCACCGAAGCTTAAGAGGCCTGAAGCAGTAGGGCACGATGTGTTACTTAAATGTCCTTAGGTGCCACCAAAAGTTTTCTTTTCCTAATTTCCTTGTGTTTACTGACGGGTGCGAATAACCAGCAACAGCAGTGTTAAAGCGCTGCGTCGCTGGAAGACATGAGGGATTAGTGTCATCAAACAAAACCAGGAAAGAGGGAGAGGAAGGGCAGTGTTGCGAAGGACAGGAAGGTGGATATTAAAAACAAGGAAAGCAGAAGAAGGATGGACACATCAGACTGAAATAGCACACGTGAGAAAACTCTCCTGGCAGCAGCTACGTACTGTCTTAACATGAAAGACGGGGGCAGGAGGATGGGGGATAGAAAACTGGCATGAGACTTCATTTGGTCCCCGTGCAGAACCAGCTAAAAGGAAAGAAAATGGAACACTTGCATTATAAAAACCTGAAAGTCAAAGATCTTTCATAGCAGAAGTGAGGCAGAAAAGAGGCAGAGAGAAAGTTATCAGAAGGCATCAGGGCTTGTTGTCTCCTGCGCCCGCAGGTATTCTGGGGTCTGCAGTTTCTGTGCCTCCAAGGCTTTTCTCTTCTATTGCTGACAGCAAGGAATTTTGAAAATACACAAGATGCCACATTAGTTTAGATTTTGTTTTTATCTTTTTGGCTGTGTTCTTGTTTCTTTTTTAACTGTTTCATCAAAAGGGGCAAGGGAGGGGAATCAGGTGATACAAAGAACAAGTCAAATGCTTGCCTTTGGTTTCTTATCAGAATCACATAATTAAGCTATCTTATTACTAAAATATTTCAGAGCTGGACCCTATGTCTTCTGGGCAGTTATGCCTTGCAAAGAATTAAACAAACTGTTGATTTTGCAGAATGAAATTAAAATGCTAAATGGAGCCCAAGTATGTAGAAGTGAGAGAGGTCCGGGTTTTTCTGAGTAGAAGACAAAATGTAAATAGCTCTATGGAAATTCTCTGTAGTGTATAAATTTACCTGTTGCAAGAATTTCCCTTGAAGATCTAGGTTTGGTTTAATTTTCGTGTTTTTCAGAGCAATGGCATTCAGGTTCTTTCTCCTTTTTAATAGCTTTGATTGCTATTTTTTTAATCATTCACTCATTAATCCACCAATCTGGGACCATTATACATTGTACTTTGGCTCATGACCATAGAAAACAATGGCTTAAATCCCATACATGCTTTGGCACCCACTCAATATCTAGTACGTTCATTTATGCTAAATTTACTTCTGTTTTCAATATTTCTAGTGTGCCCTAACCCTTTTGACCTACAATCTGCTGTAAATCCCTTTTACTACTCACTGACACGTGACTTTATAAATCACGCACGGGGCACTAAGATGATCCTACAACTGAACCCGGTATTTAGACTACAATTGAAAGGTCATCATTCTGGGCATGTTTAAAAGGCAGAGCTTGCAACAGCAGTTAGCACATGATTCAATCTTTGACCTTAAAAGCAAAAGGAAACCAAGATGCCTGCCCGCCCCCTTACTACACACACACATAATTTTATTTAAAATAGTGCATTCAGCAGATAGATGAGGCAATTTGAATTATTCATGCCTCAGAACCCACATCTTGGAAATATCTGACACCAGCAAATGCTGCAATGCCCTGAAACTCGGAGGAGTCTGCGGGTGTATGGATTCAGCTGCTCCCTGAATCCTTTCCCAGAGGAAAGAGAGGCTCCACGCATTTCCATACCATGTTTTGCTTGCTAGAAACCTCAGATATTTTGCTCTAACTGGAGCAAGACTGCAAAGCTGAGGCACTGTATCCATGAGCCAAGGTCTTGCACTTGGTGACTGGTTTGTATGAAACAGCTCGTCAAAGTGTCTTAGAGATTTGGGGTAAGGTAGATGAATTCTGCTTCCTCTTGGAATCGGTGGAGAGGTCCTTGTGAGCTGCCTGGTGTGTCAATGCAGACATCAAAGCCTATCCTAAAGTTTATTCTTACGGCTTGATTGGGTAGGACTCGTTTTGGTGTCTGTGCTTAAGGCAGCTAACTCACTCAGTTCAGGGGTAAACTGGAAGTGCCCGTCCACCTTTGTGGACTCTAAAAGGAGACCAGGAGAAGACTGGAGCGGATGCCTAGAGCTGGGGAAGACAAAGGCACATTTGATGCCTGAGGCACCTCCAGTAATGCCACTGAATAGCACTACTGATCAGTGCTCAGCACCCTTCTGTAGGCTTTCTCTCTTGCGACATGGACATAGTCCCAGTGACTTCAGCTGGTGCTGGATGTGATCGCAACAATCCAGTTGCTTGATTTTTGCAGGTCTGAACTTGCGATTTCACCCAGCCTGTGTTTTCTCTGCTCATCTGGTGGCTTATCCCATCGTTCCCAACCAGCTGAGAGGCTGATCACTTGCAGAAACCGGTTTGTCATCAGTGCAAGAATATGACATGTTATACGTGTGTGTGAAAACCTATTCTAGAGCAAATTCATCCATGAGCAGGAAGAGCGTGTAATTCTGTGAGTAAAAAATACTGGCAGTGCTCTTCCCATCAGCCACTTCACAAGGCTGTTATTTACCGCTTGCCTTGCCTAGTATATTCCAATAGGAATTTGACTTGCCTTTCATGCCGACAGGTTTGGAAGCACTTATATCCACTCTTCAGGGGTAGTAGATTACAATGTTGTAGGTAAATAAAAAGGAAACCTAATCCAGTTGCAAAAATGATGACTACAAAGATACAAACCTCTAAAAATTCAGAGCTTTTCTCTTGGCAACTTCTGAAATAACAGACTACTGCTCATAACATTGCATAACATGAGAGAACATTACTCACTACAAAGTGATGTAATATGACAACTGGTATTTAGAAACTTCAGCTATACGCTGACTGTATGTTGCCTTGACTTGTTACAGTACTTGCAAGATACTCTGTGCGTGGAAAGCATGTGTGTCAACACAGCCAATGCACGGCTCTCATGAGGACTGCATACCTTCTGCTGGCACAGGCTTTTGTCTTCTTGCCCAATTTCATCCAATTTCCAATTACATTCCTCCCGCAGATGCCTCTCTGCCAAAAGCCACAGCAGTCGAAGGTGAGCGGTAGCGCATCAAAAGATGGATGCAGAGCATGGCCTTGGGTGGAAGCCTCTTACACAGGCTCCTAATAGCAGGCTGTAGAAATAACCAATATATTCCTCATCTGCATTACCAGTTATATGGATCGATGCACTGTTTTAAGGCATACCTTAAAGTTTTGACCAATGCTTTGCATGATGTCCCACACTAGGCAGTGCCTGGGCCGTACAACTTTCCATGACTGCTCACCCTAAAAGGCACCAGGACCCCATTTACGTGTGCAATACAATTTAATTTCTTTTTAATTTAATTATAATTTAAGAGCTACCATCAAGTCCAAATGCACTTACTCTCCTTTCTGCAAACCTGCAGGTTTTGCACCCAGTCCACAGGCTGCTCAGGAGACAATCTTGTGTAGAGAAGCTTGCGGGAAGCTGGGGTCAAAGAAAAGACATCATGGAAATGTAGCTAGGACTTTCCAAAGTGTTTGTGCTAAGCTAAGCATTCCCACTGAAAGCGCTAGGACAGCAAGGAAACCTGAGCTGGCTTTACAGAAATAAGAGATCTGCGTTCTTGCAGCGCTCGCTCCCTGCCCCGCTGGCTCAGCCTGCACCGTCCCTCCCGCTCCTCCATCGCTCTGACTGATGTCCCCCATGAAACGTGAGCCGAGGATCTCCCATCTTCTATTTTTAGTCCAGGTTTGGATCACTCCGAGTTTCCAGAAGGCTTTACCTCCCAGGCTATATTACAAATACCTTTCACACTCTCTTCTCACCTTCTCCCCTCCCACCCAAATCATTTTTACCATCTCCCTCTTGCTTAGAGAGGGAGATATTCTGTTTCGGCACTGACCCCAAGGGAGCGTGGCTGGCCCGGCTCCCCCAGCTCCTGCAACAGCGTGTGAGTTACTGGGGGTCCAGCTGACCCTGCAGACCTCTTACTTCTGCTTGTGCTTGTTGCTTTGTCTCTTGGCCACCACTGGTAAGATAACACCTGGCTAACAACTACAGCATGAACTTCAGAAAAACTTTGCCTTTAACGTTTTGCCTGCCCGTCATCTGTCCCCTTAAAGACTGGGGGGAAGAGGAACAGAAAAGGCAGGAAAAAAAATCTCCATTAAAATTCACTTAGTCCCTTCTGGTTCTTTGACAAAGCGCAACCTGAAAGATGTAAACCCGGAGGGAATCTGCTTCCATCCAGCCAAAACCGGGTACTGCGGGAGAAAGTTTTAGGACAATAAGGCTGGAATTAGCGCAGGTTTAAAAGTGTAAAACTCCTTCCCATGTGCCAAAATTTCACCTGTTGTTAGTGCGAGGGCTCTAGTGGTACATCTGAAGGCAACGTGGCCCAAATGTAAGACGACAAAGCTGCCCGTGTCCGTGTCCTGCACAGCCTGTCACCAGCCGTTGCTACCAGAAATTCCGAGGCCATGGCATTTGGTATCATGCCATTGAATTTAGTAGTCACCAGCCCTTAACCATCACCAGTTGGCACATTCAAGGTTTGTGTGCTTTTATTTTTTTCTAATGTTTCCATATTAATTCCTACTCTTTTTTTTGGATAGTGCCTGGCAGTTCTAGAAAGAGAATTTGTAAGCATCAAAAAAAGCACCATGTACGTCCATACATGCTTTAATATAAAACCAATAATAAATCAACTCAAGTTATAAAAGATTTCTTTTTCTTCTCAGGAACTAATTACCTGAAAATAAGAAGCATCTTGTTAGTATCTGCATTAAGTGACGTGTCAACAAACTAGCTCCTTTCTCTCGTCAGCAGATTATGACACTGTTTAACATGCTCTTCAATAGGTGTTAATTAATATGGACGCCTTGTGTTCTCATTAGTTATAAATAGCTTAAGTGGGTGGTAAGCAATTGGTTCTTCCTTGCCACATAACTTTTATGTGTAAACTGCTGCACAGTAAGTATTCAGTGCATGATTCATAGGAAGCACCACAGCAAAGACTTGTAATAAAATAGATAAAAACCAAACAAGCAAACTACTCGGTGCCGTAAAATGCCTGGCGGGTCACCTGCTTCATTTCTCCCACTGACAGTGCTGGGTTGTTCCCTGTGATACTGCCTTCTAGAAATTACTGCCTAATAAACCACATTAAAAAGGAGTATTTCCAGGGAGCAGTTCAAGTGTTTATCTTAATATTAGCTGCAGAAGTTAAAAAAAAAAAAAAATTAAGTGGAAAGTTTGTAGTACTGCACATTAGGAGACTGCAAAGAGCAGCAAGGTCTGAGATGCACTGGGCTGCTGTGTCTTTCCCCTTTTTTTTTTTTTTTTTTTATTTTATTTTAAATTCTTCATTTTGGTTATAAGCTTTCTCTGAATGTGTACCTTGACATAATCCACCACCTTGGGACTTCAGGATCAGTTTACAATTGCTGATAATAATGATGTCTGCTTCAGGGTATTTCCTAGGTAAATCCATCAGGATTTAAATTTGGATTCATTTCATGCTTACAGGGTGGTTTTTTCCCATCCCTTCCATCCAGATCAAAGTTGGTATATAATTCATTCTTGATCTCTGACTTACCTGTAAAGGAAGAGAGAATGGGATCAGCACTATTGCAGAAAAAGCATACTGAATTTTATTTAATTTGTAATACAGAATGTTCGGATTATTTACTATTGACCTGTTATTTCCAATGAAAGTATCATAACAGGTGAAAATTAAGGGATTACATGCAGAATAGAAATTGATTTAAAAAAAAAAATAATTATTGCAAATACCTCATCGTGTACTCTAGGTATGGCCACTGCAATTAAAGGAAACTATTCTGCTAACGAAGGCATTTTGAAGGAAACCCAGTGATTTAAATCCCTATTCTGGAATGTTTTCCCAGTGGTAACGTGACTGCACTGTCCAGCACGTGGCACTTTACGCCCACCCCACCGGCCGCAGGGCGCAGTGGTGCCCGGGGCGCGGTGCTGTGCAGCCGGGTGCTCCCTGCTCGCGGCCCCGCACAGCACCGGGGGGCTGCGAACCCCAGGTGAGGCACGACCACCGTGTCCTCGGCCTCCGGGCAGCTCCCAAATAGCTGAAACGACGCCAGCAAACATGCTGGGATTGGAGTTATGAGAAAAATGACTGAATGCAGGCAAAATTAGTCAGAGGGGGGAGGGACGGCAGGTGAGAGAGAAGGAGAACTTTCATGGGCAGCCTTTGAACCTGAAATTATTCTTCAAGTTGCTGTCTGGGGGGCAAAGGAGGGTGAGCTTTAGCACTTTGCCTGAAGAAATGCAAGAAAAATGTTCTCTAGGTGCCCCTTGGAATTGTCAGAGCAGCTCCCCAGGGGTGTTCGTGAGCTTTGTGGAGCTCCGTGAGAGCTGGGCACCTTGAGCCTCCTCATGGTGGTGAAGCGCGGAGGTCAGCGGAGGAGAGGGGCAGTGCGTGGGGTGGGAGCTACCAGAAAGGAGCTTGGGAACAAAGAGGGGAAGCAGAACTCCAGGGCTCTGACAGTCACTTGGACTGAGGCTGGGAAGTCGTACATAATACTTTCGAAGACTAGCCTTCCAAAGAAGCCATTGTTTGAGTGCTGGCATGGTTTGTGCCTGTGCTTACAGTGGAAGAGTTTCTCTAATCATGTGAGGTCATGGGACTGTGATTTAATTATTGTGAATTTCACTGCTAAATAGCATCAAGGGGCTGAAGATAGCACCGCTGACAGCACGCAGTCTTAAACCTCTCCATGTCTAGGTGTAGCTGCATTCTTGCAAAGGATCTGAGAAGATTTTTCTTCCTCAAAACACCAGTTCATATTGAGACAAGTCACTGAAAATGGAAACTATCTCTTTGGAAAAACATTTTGAAGGAATGCTGCCAACTAGTATCTACTGGCCCTTGCTTAGTAGGTGATTTTTTGACATGCACCGAGAGGGTGTTTTAATTAACATTTCAAAAAAAAAAGCAGAGGAAAGAATGATTTCTCATCTTTTAGAAGGTCAAAAGGTGTTCAGATATCATAGGGATGGATATAGTGTTAGAGCCTAAAGAGACAGAGAGACATGTCAAAACACTTAGATACCACATACCCGTAGAGTAGCTATTTTCTTTCTATTATCTTGTTAAATGGAGGTATCATAGAAATTAATGTCCTGTTCAGACATGCTCCAAAGATAAGGCAGAGGTGGTGGTAGGTACTTCTTGTTCAGAGCGCCTTTGCTACGTTCACCCAAAGTAATGGGAGTGCTTAAAATGAAAAGTTGTGTGATTATTTTGTAACTTGTTACCCTGTCGCAGTCAGCCCTACAAATTGATGTCATCACTTCTTATGAAGACGTGGCATTCGCGAGTGTGAAAGGTTAATGAGATTGTTCTTTAGCCAGGCATAGTGTAGGGCGTCTCACATCTTCTGTCTTGGAAGTGATAAAAGGAGAAAGCTTGCAATGGCAAAACCTTTTAAACTCCGGTGCTTGTACTTCTCTGTAGCAGAGACCATCAGTCATGCTGAACTTTACTGAGAGCTCCCTAATGCACTTCACTTGAACTTTTAAACTGCTCAAGTCAGCTTTTGTTCAAGCTGGGACCCCCAGATCAAACTGGTTTAATATGAAAGAGGTTGGTTTACCACAGGGAATCTCATCCATTTTACTGAAGTTGCCTCAGAGCCTGCACATAAAGAAACAACCAGTGTTACTGTGCACAACAAATGCCTTACACCAAGCTCGGAGTGTGCCTGCACACGTGATCCCCATGTGTGTGCTCCCATTTGTGGGGTGGATGGGTGCTGCCTGGCCAAACAGCAGCTCCTCAACACAAAACAAAAAGTTTTGCACACAAAAAGTGCAAAAATATGCAAAAAGTAAAAATTCCTCTCATCCTAGCTCAGTGATCAAAAAGGCATATTAATGCTCTCTCAAATATTAAAAATTAATTTATTATACTCAAGCTTATACTGGATGCAAGATGTTGATAATAATAAATAATAAGCAATAACAACAACAACAACAACAACAATAATAATGCAATGCTATTAAGTATGAATTTTCCTTTTAAGTGGTTGGGGAGATGCTCTAAGCTGAGTGATGAGCCTACTGTAAGTAAAAATTTAGCCCAGCTCCCAAACTCTTACAAAGAACCTGCACACCTACAGCAAAGAATTTTCATAAAGCTGAGTACGTGACAAGAGACTTTCAACAGCTCGAATGCTCTTATAAGTGCTGAAAATAGATAATTTTCCAAACATATTTCCCCATCCAAGGCAGTACATCTGTTTAAACAGCCGAGGGTACAAAGGGCTTGTGAATGAAATGTTAAGTTTGCAGGTACCTATGACTGAAGGTGATTCAAAGGTTAGAAGACGAGAATAGAAAAAAGAATAGCTGGGCTCTAATCCTACAGGTGCCGTGGTGGCCTCACCTCTGGAGCTACTTAGGTTTCTTCAGGGAAACGTTTTAAACTTGTCCATCCTATCCTAGTTAATCCTTTCATGTCTTCTGCTCACCTCCTGCCGGCACAGGTCGCTATTTCAGTCGTGCTGGTTAAGGTGCCCAAAACAGCTCTGCGAAGCGATGCCGGGGGAGGAGGAGGGCAGGTCTCGGGCTGTGAGCACGGATCTCACAGCATGTTCAGACCCAGCTGAGTCCCGACAAGCGGATGGGGACTGATTCTGAATAGGTGGCAACAGACGGGGCTGGAAACATCTCAAAATGCCATCAGAATAGTAATGTGCCCCGGTTGGCACATTTATATCTATCTATCTATCTATCTATCTATCTATCTATCTATCTATCTATTTTATATCAGAATATAAATTATTTTCACCTCTGGAGTGTCCTGTGGGCTTAGTACTTGATATATATTGAGGTTACCCAAGCGGTCAGAGCCCAGGGAAGGAAGGGAGCCGTGGAAGAACAAAATATCAGCATTACAGTAAATTGCGGAGGGGAAGCGCGCTGTCATTTCCATGTAAAAACAAATTGGAGCTGTGTGCTGACTGCCTGGTGGATGGCGAGAGCAGCACTGATGCTGTGATCTACAGCCTCCTGGAAAATAGAAATCTGCATGATTAAACTTCACGTTTCTCCACAGCGCTAAACAATTAGGCAGGGTGGAGGCTGGTTTCAAACAGGCATAAATCTTTCTTCCCTCTGCTTGAATCTCACGCTGATAGGAGTAAGTTTTCTTATCAGCCTCTGATGGTAAGAAACGAGGATCTAGATAAAGTTGTTTATTCCAGTCAGGTATTGGCATGATGTGAGAAAACACACTGGGAGACCAGATGTTCAGAAGTTGGCCACCGCAGGCATTTGCTCAGGAGCAGGAAAAACAATTTTCCCTCCTTTTCCCTGGCCTCGCTTTGCCTGTTGTTATTTCCTACAAGCACCTCGACTTTTTCCTTCATCAGTTGGCGAACTCGTCAGAGCAAAGCACGGTTCCTCTTCTTCTGCACCGTCCTTTTTTCAGAGCCGCTTTTGAATACTAGCAGCCTACAAATGCTAAATACTCCTCAGGCTTCGGGAAAGCATTCAGCCGAAGATAATGAACAGAATTTAAGCACATTCTTAGTAATCTGTTTCACCACTTTAGTAACCACCAATCTCGTGTAGGACAGTGTTGACAGCTCAGCTATTAGGTAACTTGTATCTCCTATATATCAAAGAAATAGCCTGGCACTTGCAATCCTCTGGGCACCAGTTTAGCAGGAACGGGCAATTCAGTTTCTTTAAGTCCCTATGGGTGGCTGGAGCGCAGTTGGCAGCGTGGGTCAGTGGAAACTTGCTTGCAGCGAGCTAATCTCCCCCCTGGTGCACCAAATTCATCTTTCATCACGGGCAGATTCACTCACAAAATACAAGGACAGCTTTTGTGGATGACTTCGTTCTTTTGGGGTTTGTTTGGAGGGTTTCTCCCACCCCGCCCCAGTTAATAATATTTCAGCAGAAGCTAGACAGGGAAGAAAAAGCACAATATGAAAATGTTCTTTGATCTTGATCAAATGTTTACTCTATTAAATAACTAATTAAAGAAAAATGAGCAGAGCTGCACAGCCTCATCTGTCCGCAAAGCGTTTGTAGTCTGCAAACACAATAGGAGATAATCAAATGTCTACATGATCTTCCCTTTTAACCTTTTGATAAGGTAGTTTTTCCAGCCCGGCTGTACCTGAAGCAATCAATAACGGCCCGTCTCCGCGGGCAGGATTCCTTCTGAAGGCAGCCCATTGTACGCGGCATAAAAAATATTAGCAAGCACTTCATTAACCAATCTGAAATGAAAGCATTCAATCTTAATCCTGTCATCAGGGCTGCCTAATTAAAGGAATGGGCAGATTTATGAAGCTGCTATTTTTAACAGAGGCCCGGCACATTCAGTGCCTTGGCCTCTCGGCGCGGCGGAAGTGATGTCAGCGGTTGCCTGAGCGAACATGAATTATGTTTACAATATCCCAGGAGAACTTTTGTATTTTTCAACTCCCACAGAAAACTATCCTATTTAGCTTCAAATAGAAAACCTCAGGCAGGGCTCCAAGTGATTTACACAAGCTGAAGCTGCAGCCTTATTTTGCTTTCATATTTCATCTTACGCTATCTTTTCCTGATTCCTTTTATTGCCGCAACATCCTGATCTTTTGCAAGTCCGGCTCCAGGCACTGGGATACCTTTACCTCCTGATCAGATTGGAACGGGTTTTAGGGGTTCCTATAATTAGGGGTTCCTATAAAGTCATCAGCCGCGTTTGTGGTGGGGTCAGCGGTGATGGCGTTTGGTCAGACAGGATTAGGAACTTGGAAGTGAGTGTGTGGAGACACCTGTAAACGTGTGAACAGTGAATTTTGATCACAACAGATGGAGAATTTGTAGGAGAGAGCGGTCCCTTCTTGGCCCCTTGGCACTGTTGGCATCATCTCTGCCTCTCCCACTTCTTAGAGCAGCGGCACTTTTTAGAAACTTCCTTGTAAACAACTTGTTTGTGCAATAAGGGATCTCCAGGAGCATCTGTGAAACAGCCTCGGCCCCTTCCTTCCACCCTCTGTTTGAAATTGTCATCTTTAGTGATGCTGCTGGGGGAGAAGCGGAGAGGGGAAAGGTCTGAGATTCAAAATGCAGCTGGCCCCCAGTCAGTGATGAAACAGTCTTGATTTCAAAGGGCCGCGCCGGGGGGGGGGGGGGGGGGGGGGGGGGGGGGGGGGGGGGGGGGGGGGGGGGGGGGGGGGGGGGGGGGG
>JAVJGI010000001.1:124804958-124862831 GCA_035590275.1 Ibycter americanus | reverse complement strand
TGATGAAACAGTCTTGATTTCAAAGGGCACCCCCTGCCCGCCCCCCACCCCACCCAAAAAAAAAAAAAAAAAAAAATCAGACAAAAAACCCCAACACCATACCAAAAACTAAAACAAAACTAAAGAAACCATTAGTACAATTTACAGAGAACAGAAATTCAAGCTCAAAGTACTTTTGGTATTTGTTTCTTAACATGTATTGATGAAAACCTTTTAGCGTTATCCCTATATTTAGCATTGCAATAAATGTTCTGCATCCCCACACTGCCATCACTGCTCATTTAAAAGCCTAATAGCTTAATTTATGACAGGTTTTCTTTCTAATGCCACTGTTTTCATTCTCATGAATTATAGATCCAGCTCTATATACAGTGTTGGTATCAGAGCAAAACTAATGAAAAGAAAAAAATAAGATAGAAAACCGCATTGCGACAAAGGACAAATTTATTGATTAGGGGGGAAAAAGGGTCCTTTCTGGATCTTGGCTTGCAACAAGTCCTCAAACCCTCGGTCAGATTCTGCCTTATCCACACTGGGGGAAAGGAACCATTGACTTCAGCAAGAATTTGATTTCTTTCTTGTAGCAGACCAAAGAGCAGGATAAATGAATAACTATCACAGCACTGAGTGGGCCAAACCCCTGTTCTCTTGTCTAGCAGGGGTGACCCCTGGCTTTACTGTAATTTATCATGACCTCTCCCAAACTAAATATTCCTTCGCGAATTCTGCCCTGGACACTATCCACGCTCACAGTTCAACATGTTTTACTACTATTGACCAGCGTTTCACTGCTGTATCTGGACTCCTTCTTTCAGGGGACCCTATTAGCAAGCAATAACATTCCTTTTCTTGAATTCCTTCCTCCTACGCCAGCTTATGTTGATAGAAGTGGGCAGATTTTTACGCGTCGTAAACCAATGCAACATGAGTCTCCCAACCAAAATATAGAGGAAGAATAAAATATTTAAGTATTTTATGCTTTTAAGTTTGGAGAACTAAAATGCTGTCAATTATCTAAATGCCTTTGGTTATCTTTTTGTCTCTGCACTTCCATGAGATGTTTCACTCTCTTCAAAATGAAATTTTTGAATGGCATGGGGTTTCCGTTTTGCTATATGTGTATTTGTACCTTCTCATTCTCTCCTCTTACACAAAGAATCTTGCTAAACGGTGCTTTTTCTCTTCTGTATCTCCTACCTCCGTATCCTCCTTTTCACATCAGCGGACAGTCTGTTATGTCCATATTCTGGCACTTTCTTCTGCAAACCCTTCATTCCAGGAGGAAGGAATGCAAAGGCCAGATAGTCAAACATATCTTTGCAAATACTTGAAGTTTCTTTTCCTCTTGTCAAACCATCCTAAAATAAATGTATTCTACACCTATAGGCTGAAAAACTTTTACAAGGCAATGCTTTCATGAAAAAATATAAATCACAGTGGAGATAAGAATGCAAACGAATGAAGTTGTATATACAACTGAACTGCAGAGGTATGAAGGTCTGGCAGATGTGACCAAGATACTTTTTTCTAATCGTTTCCTCACACAGAAACCTTCTTCTTTGTCAAAGCTTCAGCAACTTACAGGAATATAGTTTATCCCAGTGCCTGCTTCAGACATGAGTAACTTTGTCATACTGACCTTCTGCCTAAACCCACTCAACACAGGCTGGAAAGTTTTACTTTTTTTTTCTTTCTTTCTTTTTTTTTTTTTTTTCTATTTAATTCAATCTGTTCTGTTACTATTAAGGGGGCAGAATTATGCCCATTGAATGACCAAAAAAATGCAATGAAGAGAGGAAAAAAAGGAGGAAGTGAAAGCAGCTTTGCAAACCAAAATATATTAAAAAAGCCATCTAATGCCGAAGGACAAAGTTTTGTGTTGAAACCCGTAAAATCCAGGAGACCAGTGGTAGACTTCTGTCCAGGAGCTATGGCAGTGCATGGATGCACACACAGAGCCTTAGAGCGAGAGTCGATGACAGGGAGGGTGGGTTAAAGAAGCCGTCTGGAGTAAATATGCAGGTTCCTACAAGTCAAGGGAGCTCGGGGAACGCAGCAATGCCATCGCTACTCCCAGCTCCGGGTTTGTTCTGGAGGGCAGCTGTAACAGTCCCAGAACAAACAAAGAAATCTTACTGAGAGTTTTCCCCAAAACTCCTTCATCCAACATTGCTGATTAGTTTACACCAGCCCACACTGTGCCTGTGAAAAAAGTAAATTAATGAGGAACGGAGTGAGTTTGATACTGAACACCCCTTTTTTGTGAGTGCTCTATAGAGCTGCGTAGCATCCAAGCAGCAACACCGCATCTCTGAGCAAGATTCCTCAAATTACTTATGTGGATCAATGTGGTTAGTTATTTCTCCGTAGCAAACATTGCGAGGTTGTTCCCGTGTCAGTGGTAAATCGCATTTGTCAAGTATGCGTTATGTTCTGAAGAGTTGGGGGTGTGATTTATCTTTACAAGGAATGTGTTGCGACTTGCGTAGACATTTCGGTGTGTCTGGGGCTGCCAGGTGAGCTGCCTGCCAGGAGCTGGTGGAAGGGTCTGGAGCTGCTGCGGTTCCTTTCTCTCCGATACCCACTGATGATGCTGATATGCTGCTATTAGTTTTGTGGGACACTGGACAGTGGCCAATATTGACCAGTTCCTGATGTTTAAAATGGAACTTTTCAGAGGTGGAAATGCTCATAGCGTTTCTCCGGTTCCTTGTAAGGGAAGGAGAAAGCCTAAAAACTGTATTTCTGAAAGAGGCAGAAGCATTTGGTCTATCAAAGCCTTGCAGAACTCTTTCATGGAAGACCGAAGCTGTGCTCCATGGCAGCCCCTGCAGCTCGGTGGAGGCAGCTCTGGAAATGACAGCGCTGTCCCCAGCTGGCTGGGAAAGCCATCTCCACAGCACCGTGCCTGCCCCTCGGCTGCCTCCCTGGGGACCTTGGCTGGGCCCGTGGCACCTTCTCAGCTTGGACCCAGCCACGTCCACCCGCCGGCTCTGTCCGAGGAGCTGCTTGTCATGAGTTTGGCAGCCTGTGTCTACAGGAGACAATGGATGGCTAGAGAACAAATAAACTGACAATGTCAGAGATACTATTGGATGAGAAAACTGATATTTGAGATGAGCTAAATTTAATTATGATTGTTTAAAATTCTTTTTATGTCTTTTCTATATTTTCTCCTCTGGTGCTCCACCACCACCCATGTTCCTAGGGCTTTCAAATTGCTGCACTGGGATGAGCTTGGCAGCAGAGGCTGCCTGGGAATCGCCAGTGCTGGAAGCCCTCAGATCCCCAGAAGCCCATCATGAATCCAGGCATGGTTCCATTGGAAACCAGCCTTTGATTCACCGAAAGCTTGACATAGCCAAGATGCATTAGATGAAACAATTTTGGGTTCTGTGGAAAAAGAATGACTTCCAAAAGCATTCAAACCAGCTCAAACCACTACATCTTCAACAGTGATGAGCTGCTACCTCTTAATCAACCCCAAGAATAGCTAGATTAGATATTTTGCTCCTTTTTGAACAAATTACAGTATCCTGAAACAAATACTTGTGGGTGGCTAAATTGGTCTTTACAAATGTAGAAACTAATTTGGGTTAATTGTCAGTTAATCAGCTGAGAAAATGAAGCTTAGGCATTTCTCAAGAAATGCATGCAACAAAACCAGAAAGCCAAGATGCTTCTGATATTTTTAAGGTAAAAGAATAACTAAACTAAGTAGGCTATTAAAGAACTTTTAGCCTACTTCTGTACATCATCAAAAGTATGGCAAGAGGAAAGAGACACAGGGTCTCCAGTTCCTCCTGGAAAGCAAAATCGTAATGATTGCTTACTGTCCTTAAAGCTGGACGTCTCAGTAATACCAGCTGTAGTAAGCACTGATATACATCTGACCGACTAATTTAGGGAAGTAAAAAAAAAAAAAAAAAAAAAAAGAGTGAAGGAGATATTCAGGATTGTTTTTGAAAAAGAAAATTGATATCCAACTTCCAGTTTATAGGCATTCCCATGGGTTTGGAGAGGATTGTCTTGAAACCTGTCCGCTCTTGAGGAAGCAATAACATGTTATTTTACTCTCTGGTCCACCTTCCTTTACCCGTTTTCATATGGAAACGATGGGCACCTTCATTCTGAAGGTAACACCAAAGTGCCACAGAACAAGTGAAGCTCCCTCACTGTTGGCACATCTCTGTGTCACCAGAATGAGGTGTCTAGTCCTGCACCTGCTACTCTTCGGAAGTGCGTCATCTGGGAGACCTTGAGCTTCACCCAAATAAGCGGCATTAAAATCCAGCTGTTGCCGGGAGCGGTGGTGGTGATTCAGCAGGTGGCACTACTCCCTTTGAGTCAGGACCAGCACTTGCGTGAAGTTAGGGAGCTTTGTGCCGTAGCATCTGGCATCCTTCAGCTGTCACATTAAAAAGGTTCTTCTTACTTACGAAGTAGCACATCATTAAAGATCCCATGGTATGTTTCGCAAGGCTATACTCAGCAATATTGGTGCACTGAGCAAGCCTCATTGCCTTCTGCGTCCCAGAATTTCTGTTTCCATTAGAGAAGGTGATTTCCTTCTTGTCAGACCGGTATTTGTATTTAATAGATTCAGCCTTCCACACTAGAAGCTGTCTGTGTTTCAGTGGGAGGATGTAGCTGAAATTGTATGTTTTTGTAGAATAATTGGATCCTTTTCAGGAGGGCAGTGTATCAACGTCAATCAGGTTTACTATTGTTTCTCAAGCTGCTTTGTACACGGTACATGAACCAAGCATTTGTGTTGGATGGAAATTCATGGGTGGTGAGATGAGCAGAGACCTCATTAGCAGGTACTGAGCGCAAAGATCTGAGTTAGTTGCAGTGTAATTACGCTGTATCTGTGTGAATTATCCGTGAAAGATGCAAATCATTCCTAGAGTGTGTTTGGAGACGTCTCCCCAGGAGACTGAAGTGGCAGTGTCTTTGTAAGCGGTGAGGTTAAGAGGGCTAGCATGCTCCCTGTTGTCCATGTACAGGGACAATAAATTCAAACTGGAACAGAGAAGACACACTATTAATGGTAGGATTACTTTTACGAGATGAAATTAAAGACCTCCACCTATTCACCCCTGAAATGATGGCTCTGGAATAACAATAGCATAAATACATCTGGAGGTAAGGCAGCTAACCATTTCAGCTACAGGAAGCGTTAGAAGAAGAACAAACGGCACTAAAATGATGCTGGGTATAATTAGGCTGGATATCAGGTAACTTCCAGCAACCTGAGCTGGGAGAGTCTGGAACTACCTTCCACTGGAAGTTCTGGAAACACTGGGAGCACAGAGACTAATCATTTTTAAGATATAACTTAATCAGCTTATGAAATGGTTTATGTGATGTAGCTGCAGAACACAAAACCTCTTTCAACCCATTTCTGTGGTCGCACTCAAACAAATAACTAAGATTAGCTCCCTAAGTACATTACCACACCACTCGTGCCCTCTTGCTATGTCTCCATCTGCTTATTGCTTGAACCTGTGATTTTGTCTGGCACGTGTGGTATGCTTTGTACTGTGTGGTACCTCTAATCCCGTTTCTTTTTGAATCATACTTGATGCTGGTTTGTGTAATGCACTACTGATGTGGAAAAGAATGAATGCACATCTTACACAAAAGCAAAGGAAGACTCCTGTTTCAGGAATGCGCTGGCAGTAATCCACCAGACAAAGATTTAACTTACAACCGCAAGAATGGATATAAATGGTGAATGGTTGTCCTCCTGAAAGAGCCCAGGAATGCCGCTGGGACTCCGGTCGGTGCTCACCCCAGATGATACCCATTACACATCTCTGCATTACATGCGTGAATCTACCCAAAGCATGAATCTTTGCTCTAGAGAGATAATTTGTATGAAACACAGCTTTTTACTTACCCACCTTTTCACCCCCGCAAAAGCCTCTGAAGCCCCTACCTTTTACTGATACGTATTATTGCCTTGGGTGAAATGGTTGCCGGTAACTGGCATATCAGTGGGCAGGTGTTTGTTTGCTTTGCTGAATATTGATACAAGAGATTGAGGAGTGAATGGACGTGGTGTCGCCTCTGTGCTTGCCTTTTCTAGGGGGTCCTCCCTCACTTTTGAGTGTGTCGCAAGAGTATCCGACAGGGTTGACATCCCCAGTTAAATTCTGCTGTTCAGAATAGTGACGCTCCCAATGTTTTATGAAAGCTATTGTCAAAAACCCACTACGATTACCTATTTTGAAGTTTATGGGAATAATGAAGGCAGAGTTAATGCTAGGTTCAGTCTGAGAAGATGCAACAAGTCAGAAAATAAAACTCAAGTGTCTATGTCCTCTGTATTGTACAGCCTGAAGAGTCCAACTTTCAGCAGTTTTTCCTTCTGTTTTTCCAGAACCCGCTGGAGATTTTTTTAATTTGTTTTCTTAAAATATTCGTAATAATTCGTCCCTCTTCGGATGCAGGAAGGATGATGTTTCAACTCCTGCTAAACTCCAGCCAGAAAAACAGTGGTAAGAGCATTTATCCTCTATATTCCGGTCTACTGGTAGGCTTTTTTTTTTTGGACTGAACTTGACGTTGCTTTGTGTTTTTACTGTGGGAACGCATAGGCCATGAATCAATGGAACTGCAGACTAACTTTATGATCTCCTGGGGAGCCTGAAATGCTTTTGTCTCTGTGATCAAACCCCTTTTCTTTGTCAGCAAAGCAGTCTAATTGCTGGAGACTGTACCATGTTCACACAGTGCTGTGCAGGAAGCAAGTGGGAAGCGTAGTAGCGGTGGGAATATAATCCCACCTGCAAACAGATCTCATCGTGGGCTTACATGTAAATGGAATCATTTAAAAATGAGTGTCATTACAAGGAAGGAAGATCCAAATATTAAGCAGTTAATAAGAAAACACCTTTGTGTGTGTTTGGATTTGGGTTAGTATAGATTTTAGAGCTCAAATTGAATCCTGTTGACCATATGGCAAATTATTGTTGTTCCTAGGGTGCTTAAACAGTGTAATCAGTTCAAAGAAACTTTGCGGCACACCTCACTGAGCAATTGCCAGTGCTGGTGCAGCTGGAGCGAAGAGACGTGGCAAAGCAAGAACAGGAACCCGGGAAATGAGCTCCTGCCTTTATGCATCATTATGAAGTGTTTTGTCAAGTGTTACTGAAGTTCTGCGCTTTAAAAGCAGGCTTATAACATTGACCCGACACCGTACGAACTAATTAATTCCTACCGATAAAGTACTTTGCAATACTCTGTTAACAGGCACCGAAGGAGTAACCAGCGATGATACTGCTGTTAGGGCTCCTCTGGTGTGCCATTTCTTTTCACTGTAGCCAAATGGAGCCCAAGAGCCAGAGATGAAAAGGAATATTAACTTGGAAGCAGGGAGTCCTTGTTATCGGCAGCTATGAGCTTGATGGCTATTTCAAAATTCTTTTACTGACATTAGTTAATACTTCAAATACATTTGTATGCATTCAAGTCATCACAGATTAAAGGATTCAAACAGCATTTTGGGCATAGCCAGGCAGGCATCCGTGGCTTTTTTCCCCTCCCCGACTCCCTCTCTGGTAGTAACAGGCTTTGGGGGCAACTCTGGAGACTGGACCGTTGGGCAGCGTGTCTCCCAGCCTGAGAGCCCTCGTTAGTTTTCATGTCTGAAACACCAGGCTCTTCCATTGCCCACGTCAATGGAGTACCTTGGCAATACTAAGCTTTCATACAGTTTTCTTCATTTTTAAATCTCTTTAATCTGACACTGCCCTTGTAAGATTGCCTGGAGGCAGATGATTAGCGTGGTGCCAACCATGCGTTTGGCACCGAATGGTGTATATAATACCACCTCTGCCCTTTAAGATCCCAATTAGAGCTCCAGCCCTGCAGGGTGCTGAGTGCCCTGGGAGATTCCTGTTTTATTTCTATTCCTTCAGCTAAAATGTTAGAAAAAACATAACATTTCTTAAGCTGAGGCCCCCCAAAAGTTTATCTAAAAGCACATAAAAAAATTAATTTTATTAAGCATGAAGTTTACCAATGATGAAACCATGAGAAAATGTAACAGCCTTGCCGTACACTTCCAAGATAAATTGATATTGGAGCTGATGGAAAGTTTTAAAATATTCCCCAGGTCTCACATAGTTCTCAGTATCCTGAACAAAATCTCCAGCATCCACGTAATTATGCTTACGAATATGAGTTTAACCTGCATTAAAGAAAAATAAAAGTCCTAAGTCAGAGTGGGTGCAAAGTACAGAAGTAAGGGAGCATTATATGATTCTCTCTAGATTTTTATACTATGCTTTGTTTTCTGCAGGGGAATCGATTCTAACGACTTAAATCTGACCAGTGTGGATTGTAACCCTTTCCGCAATCAATGAGGAATTTCCACATGGAGATGTTGCCGGCCTCAGGTAATGAAAATCCATGACCCATACAGAGGATGTGCCAGTGGTCAGCTTCCGTAGGTACCACTCCCAGCCTCTGCTCCGGCTGGGCACGAGGACCAGATCTCTGGTTTTATCTTTTGATTCTTACACAGCTGGTGGAGGGGAACTCACCCAGCTGCTGGAAGTGACTCAGGAAATGTATTGCAAATCTCTTCCATTCTGGCCATGCTCCAGCGCGAAACACGGCAGCAATGGGTGGAAATCCACACAGGGACATTCTTCACATTCCGGGGCACGTGCTGCTTACCAAAAAAAACCCCACCACCAACCACCCACCCCAAAAAACCCACCCAAAAACTTTCCACTGCAAACAGGCACTGAAAGACTTTCCCTCTCTGACTGTCCCAGTGCCACCAGAACTGGTATCGGGAATATGGTGGTACCAGCCTCCGTGACCAGCAGAAGGGCAAGCCCACCCTCAGAAAGAAGTTGGTTTTCTTTCACCTGGCTTGAACGTGTTGTTGGAGCAGCTTGGCTCATACTTAAAAGAAAGCGGACAGGTTGTATTCATACCCCTAAAGTGTTCCCCGTAAGGTCAGACCGAAGGCTCACCCAGTGCGTGGGACAGGTCAACGTGTTCACTGCGATCCTTTCTCTGCACTCTCCACCCCCCAGCAATTAACTGTTCAGGTGCTTGCCAAGTTGTTTTTTTTTTTTTAAAATATTAATGAATGCAGAGCTGCTTATGCACAGCGAGTGAACAGGAGCATGTGAGCAGCGCAGGGTGATTGTAATGGGTGACTTGATAGCAGAGGAAAATATGGCTGAAAGGCCACTCAGGAAGAGTTTGGTGTTTTAATTGCTGATGACAGCTTTAATTGCCATTTTCAGCTCCTCAGCGTGGGTTGCAGAGAAGGCAGAGCCAGGCTGTACGCAGAAGCGCATGTAAAGGCTGAGCAGCAGCAGCAGAGACAGGCTGCAGTAGGGGAAATTCTAGTTACATACAAGGGAAAAAATTCACCATGATGGTGAACAGGTGCCCAGAGAGGATGTGACATCCCCACCCATAAAGATATTCAAAACTCAATTAGGTGAGGCTCTGGGCAACACAATCTAGCTTTGAAGCTCGCTCTGCTTTGAGCAGAGGGTTTCTTCCAACTGGAATTATGCTTTGACCTTATGATTCTATACCTCTGATCTTTGACTTTGCAAAGCTATGATCTTGCTATATTCAAAACTATTTTCCCTGACCCTGGAGATAGCCTTCCTATGTGCTGCCCGCAGCCTCTAAGAGGGCATTTTCTTTTGCATCAGTCTGGGCATCCTGAATGAATGTACTGCCCACCTTATGCTTACATATTACTGACCTCCTCTGTAATTTTAATCCCTGCCACCCTGATTTAATTTAAGAACAATTCTATTGTTAGCTACGTGTCACCAGAACTTCTGTCACCAGTGCTTCCCTAGAATTCTCACTGCATTTGTATAATTTGTAGTTACATAGTCCCATCACTGCGCCTCCCTCATCTCGGTTAATTACATGACAGGTATTACATGCCACATTTCTTTCATGTGTACCTACAGATGCAGAACATGTTGTCAAAACACATCTGGTTGTTTTTTTTTTTTTTTTAATCAATAAAAGCAGAGAAATAAGGTCAGATTCCCTCATGTGAGTACAGATTCATTCACTGGTTTTTAGGGGTGGGAAAGAGATTGTCACAGTGAAAACATTTTTAATCAGCAAGTTCTGGTAACCTGTTCTAGAAAGTTTCATACAGTAATCTTTTCTGCTCTCTCTTGGCCTAAATAGCTAAACAAATACTTGCATGTCTGAGTTGCACCAGCTTCTCTGAGTCCCTCTATCGCTCTGCAGCCAGCTGGTGCCAAACTGCAAATGTACGCTGAAGAACTGTTGATGTTGCAACTGAAATTTTTGGCTCCTGGGTCATATATGGAACAGGGGGAACAATCAGGATGAGTCCCTGACCAGCGTGTGTTGGTTTGGCAGCCAGGAGTGGTGGCAGGCACAGCAGCTGTGTTGGGAAATGCCCTGTGAAACGCTGCCGAGCTGCGAGTGCAAACCTTGCCCAAGCCCACACAGGTCCTGAGGGCTGCTGGGGCTCCTGGCGTCTCCCGCAGTTGTCCTCTGGTTCAAACCAGGGGCAGAATGAGTCAAGGCTTTGAATGCTGGGCTTGAAAATCGGGCTGCGGGAGGGAGCCATAAACAAACGCACATGACTCCCAAAACTCATGCCACCAGTCCTCTGAGTTCAAACCCAGACGAGGCGTTCATGCCAGAAAGACTGCCCCCCCCCCCACCCCCTTTGCATGGGTTGCTTGCAGCAGTAGGCTAACCAGTTTGGCGAGAGGCAATGACATTTCTCATCTTTTCACCCGCTGCTGGCATGAAAGCCAAAGTAAAATCATTTTAACTTCATCCCAATCTCACGCCCCATTTGCAGCTCCGCTAGCACTTCCAGAATCCCTGTGTGCTAGAGAAGCGTTACGATTTCTGCTCCACAGATGAAGAATAGAGACACGAAGGGACAGATTTGCAGAGATTCTCAGCATGCACTGAAGGCACCAAAAGAGGACAACTCTTAGATAGGCAGCCAGCTTTCTTCTTCTTCTCCTTCTTCTTCTTCTTTTTAGTGCTGAGCACTCAGCAGTTCTCGGCAGCCGCATCTTTTAGATGCTTAAATGGGCCTTGGACTTTTAAGAAAAAAAAATTGGCTGTTAAATGACTTGCCCAAGCTCACACAGGGTGTCTGTGGCAGAGCCAGCAATCGAACCCAGATCTCCTAAGTCTCAGGCCAGCCTTAACCACAAGACCATTCTTCCTCTCACAAAGATGATCCCCATCCCATAGGAAAAATATTCTAACAGGATTAAAAAAAAAAATCCTATAAAAATACTTAAACCTGAACAAATATGTAATAATTGCTATTCAGAATCCATGCAGGGTCTAATTAAATCCATATTCCGTAACCTTAATTTAAAACAATCCCAATATTATTTTTAGGGTTTGGATGTGGATTTATTGCTTCTATCAGCAGCATGTTTGGCACCCGATGCCATACAAAACTCTGTGTGTTTCATCAAAGCCCTGGCAAGAACCTTTATTTTCTGGACAGCTGCTGTAGGCTTGCAGCGAAGGAGAACTAGCAGCTTCATTTCCCTTACATGGTGGCTCAGATTGAAAAACATCCCTGTTGCTTATGCTTATGTTACTGTAGCATCGGAAAACAGGGTGGTTGTGTTACTGATAATGTGGGCAAGTCCCTTCTGATCTGTACTCCAAGCCACAGTTTGGGATTAAGCTTTAATTCCGGAGATACGGGTTATATAATAAAGCAGAATATGGCTCCCCGAGCAATACACTTGCTGACCTTCCAGTCTAGTGAGCAGAGGGCTGTGGTGCTGCGCTCAGAAATCCGACCCGAGCAAATTCTTTCATCTCCTTAGGCGTAATATCATTTTGCCTCTTGATTTCTAATGCGAGGTGTGCGTGATGTGCAAGAGTTTGCAGAAGCCTCAGCAGCTGAGTCAAGCTGTAGGTGCTGTTTTCACACATGAAAGAGACAGTAAACGATGTTCTCTTCACAGTCATTGAAAATAAAAGCACGTGGCAACACATATCTTCTGATTTTTTTTTTTCTTTTATTCATTGTTTCATGCTTCTGTAATTCCAGGATCGGTTAGAGGAACTAACCACAATAATACCGTTTTTTACAAGATTTCTAACTTAATTTCGGTCAGGGACAAGAAACTCAAATATTTCTGGTAAACTAGAACAATGCCGCCTCTGCGAACTGAACTTGAAGGCTGTGCCCTGAAGAATTGCAAAGCATCTATTTGTCCTTGTTTCTTAAAACCTTTCATCTTTGTTTATAGAAAAGGGTTAAAAACAACAGCAGGAAAAAAGCGAAGACATCGAAATAACTCAGGCCAACTGCAAAGCCGGGACATTTCTCATGTTCTTACCCTGTGTCTGGGTACCTGCTAGACTAGCGTCTCCTGTTTTATTATCCTACAAATAATAAACACTCCACTCCAGCCCTCAATCACTGCTTTGGCCCTGAGCCTTCAGAGCAGATGTGGCAGACGACATTATAAAAATAGTAAGTAAACAGCAATGGCAAAGACTAGGCTGGACAGAAGGAGGACGGGAGCCCTGAGCTTGTCGTGCAAGTGTCAGGCAACCCTGATAATGGTGATTCCTCTTTCGGGTTCACTCTCTGTCCTGCAGACGATGGGACTGTGCATGCAAATCATCCAGGCTCACCTTGTTGTTGTTGTTTGGTGGCAACGGCCAGTACTTAATTGCCGTGCCCCCCTTCAGAAGCCTTCAGAGTTTGCCTGAGCATTGTAACTTCATATACTTTGTAGACTCAAGAATCAGTCTGGAACAGAAAACCCTCTTGCTGCTGGATTAATGCAACGTAGAGAAGACATGTCCTGCCACTTCTGAAGGTTTTTGCTGCTTGGTCGATGGTGTGCTGGGACCCTGAAGAGACGATATGCCCGGGAGAGCCGCAATGGTGAAAAATCTCTGATTCAATAACACTTGTGCTAGGTCAGTGGCAGCCCAGGCGCTGCCGCTGCTGAGGGCGGTTAGACCCTGACTCCAAACTGACACTCATGCAGACAATCAAAGTTAAAGACGTGCTTTCAGAGTGCTCCAAAAATTAATTGACACAAGTCCACACTCCTGAAAAATGGGCATTAAGCGAGGTTGGTGCTTTGCCACTGAGATGTAGTCATATGGAGAGAAAAAAAAAGCACTGTAGAAACAGAAGCTATTGTCTGTCATTACCTCTTTATCTTGCTATGATATATACGTCCAGCCTTGCTTCACTTTGCAAAGTACTGTGCCTGGAAGCATCCATCATTCTATCAGTTCAGTTGGATTAATTATGCTCAATCAAAATGTTTCAAAAGAGGACAGAAACGTCTGCAGCAGTTAATCCTGTCCATTCAGGTTGTCAGGACATTGGCATTTTACACTTCAGTTCAATTACAAGACAAATCTGCTAATGGGACATAATCTTTCAGAGTAAACAAGGAAGCAAAGCTCTAATATGCTGGCAATTGATTTATGCAGGGTAAATGGGGCAGAGTAAAACCTTCAGGAAGCCACATGAGTGAGAACAGCCATAAGCTTGGCTGGTGCTGCTTTCCCTTCCCTTCTTCCATGGAAAAAACAAATCTTTACGTGAAGTCTCTTTTGAATTGACCTGCATCCGGGAGTCAAGTGTTGGCCAAGAGGGCACGCTATACCTGGGGGGTCCTCTCCTCTCCCTTCTCTCGCCTCCCTGCTCCTTTGCTTCCAGGAGGAAGCAGGATAAGAAAGGGAACAAGTGGATCATTAAAGCCTTTGCTGTAAAGGGTGAGATTCCAGGGTTGTATGTGCCTGCCCTGCAGACTGGGAGGCTGGGGCGTCGTGTGGCAGCTCGCTGGCGTTTGGCAGCGAAGGACCACAGGGCTGGGGGTGCTCACAAGAGACCCCCACCTCTCCCCTTCCACCCTCCCCTAAAGCTGAGCTCTCTGTAGAAGGCATGGCTGAAGTCATCAAAAGCAAGTGCTCTGCAGAGGAATGAGTTGTGAGCTCTGAGCATTTCTTTGACTAAGTAAACCTTTAAAGGTTTAATTAAAAGTGATTTCAAGTGATGCAATTGCCTTCCCACACAAATTAAATTTCCCAGGCGAGCTGATCAAACTATTGCTGGGTAATTCCATGCACATGCACGTATCCACACACGCACGCACACATCACACGCCCTGTTATCCCTGGCACATTTTTAGAACAGATGCAAGAGAAATAAACGTGAATCCTTTGGAGCTTCTGCCCATTGCTAGGTTACTTACAGCACTGCAGCTTTGTAACTCTGCCTAGTCACTAATACCCTTCAACAGCCATTTGGACATCATGTTTTCATTAAGCATTTATAGCAAACCAACTGCAATTAAAGATTTATAAATCCTATTGCATTACGGCACAACCCAGAGCAAGAATTGACCCAGAGGTCAACTTTTTTTTTTTTTCTAAGGGTAATAACATATTGGGATCAGTTATCAGTGGAAAGTGCATGCGCTGCTTCTTCATGGATTTGTCCAAGTGATTTTGATTTTGATGAAAGCATTTTGTTTGGAACGTAGTACTTATTGAAGGAGGAAGGGCATGAAAATCAGAATACATGAAGAACTGTAGATCAGTTCGGAGAGACCTTCCAAACTCGTTTTCACCCCTGACTCAGTTCTTTCAGCACAAGCAGGGATTCAGCACATTATTTGCCATGTGACAGATATAAACGTACTTCAGGTGACTCACCTGAGCTCTCAGAGGAAGGTTGGTGCAACGAACTGAACCCAGGTTTCCCAAGACCTGACCTCCTCCCAAAAATGCTGCGCCCATCCAGAAAGCTGCATGGCATAGCTGGCTACCAGAGAACTGTGCCACTGGATTACCTTCAAACATTCCTCTTAAGAAATGTAAGTGGTGATTGTGTTCTGGAGGAACCTTATACCTCGGCCCAGCAATTGTTGTTGAACTTGTTCATCCACCTCCATCTCCAGTTAGCAAATTTCACTGGAAAGGATGTTGAAAGCAAAGAGCGAGTTACGGAAAGCTGAAATTACACTGCGAAATGATGACATCGTCAGGATCAAAGAGGACATTGTTATAATTGGGTACATCCAGGCTTCTACAGCGCATTTGGAACTGAAGTCATGTATAAATACTCTTTCTCAGAGTACCCATGGGATTGTTTTTTTCCCAAGGACTTGAAGACTTTACAAGCTACTTTAAGGGAAACAGCATTTGCCCTTTCTGTTAAAAGTTGGACCAGACCATCCAGATTCAGTCCAGCTTGATCGTTGCTCTTTTGAAATGAGAAGGGAGGGGTTTACCGATTTGTTTAATAAGACTTTACCAACTGTTACGCTGTGAATGCTTAAAATCACACCTCGAAATTCCTATGTAGTCATCAAGGAAGCCGGCAGACTTCAAAACGGTTCAGCACTTCACCACCCTCAGTAAAGTCAGCGGTTCAGCATCACCACATTTTGGCTCGGAGGGAAGTCGCGATCGATTCGCGGACATAGTTTTTCCTAATTTTTAAGACTTGGAGTATTTTTCCACCTTTCTGGAAGACATGTGTGCACACAAGCCGTGCAGCACACCTACGGGTGCTCTTGCTTTTAGAGGGTGGTTAATTATTTCCGCAATGGTTACAGAAATGTGTGGGTCACAGAAATGTGTGGGTCACAGCCTGGTGTTTTCTATGCATTTGTCCGCATAGCGGATGAACTACTGCACAGTTGGCACAAAGCTCTGGCTCTCGCCCCGGCAGGCTCTGGGGGTTGCGGAGGGTGGGCTTTGCCGGAGCAGAGCTGCTGGCAGGAGGGGCGGTGGGAGCCGGCATGAGGCAGCTGATTTGGGACATGGCTCGTAGCTTCGTGAGAAAGTGCTCCTGTGGGTCTCGTGCAAAGCAGCTGCCCTCTCTGCATGAATATTAAATTCCTTGTGCACAAAAAAGCCGTCCTCCTCCAAACTTGGATTTTCAAAGGTTTCGGATGCTAGGCCAGGGTTGGGTGTGGGGGGTGTGAATTGCTCAGCCCCAGCTCAATAACGAGCTCTCCAGACCACAACATCCACACTTTGCCTGTCAAACCTCAGCACTGAGTATTTCACTTCTGTTTGTACCTAGGCTGGATCTCCCCAGGGACCAGTGATAACATTTTGACTTGTGACAGATGCTTCCTTCATAAGGATATTTTCCAGGCTGACTTTTCCCCAGCTACCTCATAAAAATAGTCTCTTTTTATTTGAAATCAGTTATTTTAGCTGTGCGGGGACACACACACATCCTTTAAAATTTGTCTTTTGATTAAAAATGAAAAATATAATTCTAAAGTAATTAACGTGTGTTATTGGATGTACACTGATGATTACATTATAGGACTGGTTATCAAAGGATTACAGTTAAGAGGTTTAATATTCTCCAGCTGATCCTGTAGCAAATTAATCTGGTCTGACCTTTACTGTTCTTTGTTATGTCACCATAATGTCATTTCAGCTGTATCATCCCTTACCCCCTTTCTGTACGGTTTAAAAAAAAAAAGTAGGGAATTTCAAAAACATCTATTTTAGGGGAAAGACTAACAAAGCAAAGCTTAGCTTGTTCGTCGTAACTGATTGGTCGAGAAAGGTAGATCTGAACTGCAAACTGTTGCAGCTTTGTGAACCTCATATTCTTGTCATAACAGCAACAACCTGTGAAGAAATTCATTGCCTCTCCAAGGATTAGGTTCAGCCTAGATAAAATGGGAGATGCTTGGTGCCACAGACATATTGTATCAAGTTTTTGTCCCTAGAAACAAAGCAAAATATGAAGCCCAAGGTTTGCATCTAGCTATCTCACGTTCGAATCCATCATGTTCAATCCTCCAGCACCCACGTGAAGCCCACACAATTACGCGTTTCTATCCGACAATGCAACCTCATGGCCATGAGGTCATACCGAGCAGAGTGGATTACAACCATGGTACCTCAGTATAATAAATTCAGACTTGATAGATAAGAAAAGCTGCATAATGACAGAATTCTGGGCTTTTTGTCTGACTCAGCAGAGAACAAAAGACTAAGGCAATTAAATAACTGACATCTGCTTTTGTACACTTTTGCTCATCTCCATGTGAAGCGATCTTAGTAGATACTATTTACTACTGTCAGAAGAACACATTTGTCACTGATCAGGTCTGTACAGATGAATTTTCCTGTTGGAAGTGTTCAAACGCACCAGTGCTAGCAGTCAAACATGCGATGGAACACGTGATTACAAGAACACATACTCCAGGGCTCTGTAAAACCAGGAGAACATCCAGCAAGCTCTCATGGAAACAGAGCCTGAGCCAGCTTTGCAAAATGCAAATGCCTCGCTGGTAGGGCACAGGTGAACAAAACCCACACTGGCTCAAAGGAGATGCACGAGGAATGAACTTTCTGCCGCTGCTTCACGTCCTCCACGGGATATTTTATTTCTCTCAGCTCTTTTCTGGGCAGTCCATCTCCTGCTTAGGAGTTTGGGTGTAGAATGGCTGATTTTTGCCTGAGTTTTTTTGCAGCCTTAATCACTTAATGTGCTCTTCTGCCCCCTCCCTGGAGAAGAGTCTTTATTCATCTACCACCATTTTTCACATTCCCATCAAACTGTTCTGCCAGACCAGCTCCTGCATCTCTCTGTACATAACACCAGTGCTCCTCTGCTTCAATTTTCCATCTTGGTCTGAATTTGGATTGCCCATTTGGTAGAAAGGGCGCAACTCTAGCAACTCAGAACAAATTGCTAGCCTAAATTTCTTGTTCCTAAGGAAGAAAATATTCATGTTTCCTAGGAAACTTAAAGCATTGTTCACTATAAACATAATCTTGGCATATTTGAGGAATGAAGGTTCCTCTTCCATCACAGAAAAAAAGAAAAAGTGACATTTATCAAACTTTTTCCCTGTGGCCTCTTCCTGGAAAGGGAATTAGACCTTTATTGTTCCCTTCAATTTGCTAAGCCCCTGATTTGAAATGACTGCAGGGTCACCTACTGCAAAAAAGCACCTTCCTCATGGCCTTGAGGAGCTGCAACACCACCCAAGCCTCATGAGGAATGATTGCTAAGATGAAGGATGTGATCTAGCAGCCTGCTGAATATTCTTCTTTGAAAGCATTGTACTCTGACATACCTTAAACCGAGCTTGGTAGCGTGCTGTAGGATGCAGGGCAATGTTCTTCTCCCTTTACCTTACCAGCTAGAAGTCAGATACGGGGTCTCAGCTAATCACCCTGGCAGCCCCTTTGGTCACTTGAGAGTTAAAAGGCATCTTCAGAGAGTGATTTGTACCATGGACTGGAATGAATCATCCCTTTCTCTCCTAGCTAACTCCAGATGGAGCCTGGGAGACCACCTTGGACACAATGTCCAGCTCTTGGATGTTTACTATTATGTCACACAGATGCCCATAGATGTCCTTGAAGAGAAGCTGCATTTATGGCCCCAGCTCTCACAGACATATTTTTATAGCCCAGAAATTATATTAATTTCCCATTTTCTTCTTTGCTTTCCTTTCGCCTCTCTGTTTCTGCTCAGATGGGAGTTGTCACTGGTCATTAAATTGAAGTATTTGCATTGCAAAATGGAGCAAGTGTAGAATTCCCAGCATCCATTTCCACATGGCGTGAAAACATGAAATCTGGCTTGTAATTCTCCGAAGGGTATGGCTGCATTACATGTGAATCACAAGAGTTGGCAAGACACACCCAATGTAAGATCCTCCAGTTGTGCAATAGTGTTTAAGAAATCGGGCATTTCTTCAGATTCTACTCTCTATCTGCCAAAAGGAGTTGATTGCCCAAGTCCATCAGTTGCCAGGAAACATATGATGTGCAGCTCTGTTTTCATATGGCAACCTGAAAACACTGATAAATAGGGTTTATTCTGATTGATGCCATTTCAAGAAGTATTTCTACACAATTCTAGGCACCTGTAAATTATGTTGTGCACCATTAAATTAATCAAAAATTTCCCAGTCTGTCTCTCAGCATTCCATTGGGTTGCTGGTAAGGATAATAAATTCACTTTATAAATGCCCTGATAGTGCTATTGTTAGCATTGTTCTCATTTCCCTTTTAGAAATTCCTGGTTTGGGTTACATAGAACACTGAAAAATTCACTGAAAAATGTGAATTGTTTGAACTGAAATGGTATGTGGTGGAGTGTAGGTTTCAGAAAATTTTTCATTATATTTTCCCCCTCAGGCTAAAATAACTCATCTGTTTATCCATTTTAAAAAACAAATAAACAAACAAAAAAAACCAAAACACCAAACCCCACCAAACCTAATCAGTTTTAATATTGTGAGAATTTGGGGCAGGGGCTGAGGTCTGGCTGCAGACCTGTGCTTGCTGCCATTTGTGTGGCAGCGTGTTTTCACATGCACATGATGCACACGTGTTTATATATATAAAAGCTGCATTTAAAAAAAACAGTAGTTCCATTTTTTTGAAATGGAAATCTCAAAAAATGTTCTCTCTCACCCCTTTTTCTGTATCCCCCTAAAGCGAGAGACCTTAGGGTTGTATTTTGCAAAACATGCTACACTGCTGGACACGTATCAAACATTTTTAGCTTAGTGTTAGTTTGCTGAAAGCTGAGGGACCTCTCCAAGCCCCCACATCCACTGTGCTGCGGGTGGCATTTACTGACACATCAAACTCCAGCTTGGGGAAACCGAGGGGAAAGTCAGCTCTTGGCCTTGTCAATAAGAATGATGCATTAAAACTCGGTGTACAAATATTAGCTTTAGTGATGCTTTAGCACTACTTTATTAAAGAAAAAGAGCATTTAATGGTAACATTTTCTAGTCCAAGCCCTTTTCCAGCATACACTATGATACTAGCGAACACTCATTTATTTACAGTCTACTCTTAGCAATGTATTAGATTTTCCCAGCTGTATATTTCATTTAATTGAATGAACATTTAACAAACTCCTAATAAATACCTTTATATCTAAGCAACACAGAGAGGTATCTCTCTGTGCTCACAGAGCTGTGGTGACAGTGCAGTCAGGAGCCCTGATTTCCATATTATCTAAGACAAAACAGTGATGGCAATATGAAAAGTAGCAACTTTACATCAGGCTTCAAGAAGTCATTGAAAATTTGTTTCCCCTTTCCATTATGTGTTTTTGGAATCAAATCATCCAAATCCTTCTATTTTACCTCCCCAGAAATACACAATTTTCCATTCTTCAACAGAAATTCATGCTTGCTGTTCCATATGTATTGCCATTTATTTTTTAATTATATTCAGGGGAACCAAGTATATGAGTTACCTTTTGCATACAGTAACATAACTCATGGCCCAGGTTCCTTAATCTTTTCTATGAGCAAATGGGGCAGAAAAGCATGCACACTGTGCAAATTTATGTCCTACTTAAAGTTTCACTGCAGCGTTAGCAAATAGACATTTTGGGGACTAGTGACACCATCTTGCCTACGTAAAGCACCGATTTCTGCTATTCACATTGAATCTATGTTGATTTAGGTGTGACCCTAAATCAATCAAGTAAAAAACCAAGGAAAATTATTTCAGGTAGAGGTCTGTTAAAATAATGTGCTAATAGTATAAATAAATCTCATTCGGTTCTTCCCAGTGTTCAGCAATGTTAACAGCAAGCAGCAATGGTGGCTTTAGACCAATGAAGGAAATTTTGGATTATAAACATAGGCTTTTTCCCAGGTACAAAAGTTCATTGAAGGGATTGAGCCCCAGATTCCAGAATTTTTTTGGTCCTTCAAGCTGTCTGCAGATTTTCTGTGTGCATGATGCACCTCTCCAGAATGACCTACACAGACCAGCTTGCTGCTTACAGGTGTAACTGCTGCGGGGTAGAATTAGGTAGCACAATTCCTTTTTTCAATTTTTATTGTAATAAATCCAGATCACAGCTAGGATCTCTAAATATTCTGCAGAATATTGTATATCCCCCCCAAAGCCTATAGTTTAGATAGAAAAAGACAGGCGAAGGATACATTACCCAGTTTACAGATGATGGCTAGATTTAAAAAAAAAAAAAAAGTCATGACATTTCAGCAATGGTAGAAGTCAAATTCAGATCCAGAAAACAAAACCATAGGTTTGTCCTAAATGACCTGACACAAACTGTCCTCTCTTCTCTGCTTGTTCATATTCCTCTTTGTGGGTAATGTTTTCTGTTGAGGATTCAGTAAAATTCACTGCAGAAGTAAAACAGGGTCTTTGCTACTAGTCCTAGGAAGTAGCAATCTGGGTAACTAAATCCTGGGAACTGATAAACTACAGGATGGGAGCCATGATGGAGTCTTCTACAAAGCAAAAACATTTTCTGAACCAACTTCTGATTTAGTTCATTAGTCAACAGGTCCTGTCTCCAAAATATCTCAGTTTCTGGAAGCACTGCTCTATAACATACATCTCACTCCTTATGGAGTCAAGCTCAATGATGCTCAGGTCCCAGAAGAACCAGAGTGCATAAAAATTTTAGTGGGAAAGAAAAATCTGGTTTAGTATCTTTTATCAAAAAAAGTAATGAAAAATTTGCCTGTTCTAGGATTATTCTGCTAACAGCTGAAAACTGGAGCCAGGCTGTTGACCACCATGAAGAGTAGTGCTCCTCACCTTCACCCATGCTGTCCTCATTCACACCAACTGATGATTTAGTCTTTGGTCATTTGAGTGCTACCTACACTCAGAAAAGTTAATTAAGAATAACAGAGTCTCTCCTGCAAACAATGGTAGTTCTGTTTCTTTAGTTCTCTCAGTAAATACTTTATTTCTGAAACCGGAGCTCCTGAACTGATTTGTGTTACAAGAGTAACTTTCCCTTATAATTAATTGATTGATTACTTAGTTAATTACTTAGCGATGTGATCGCTCAGGTGTATTATGGCATCTGGTAGGGGTGATAATGATCTCTGACTTAAGTGTAGGGTTTGTACCTGCTGAAAACATGGGGGTGTGCGTTTGGATGTGAAGGAGACCGGGGGCAGAGGGAGGAATTTCCCACACCTCAGCCTGATCCTTCTTCTCATTGCAAACTTTGCATTTTGAAATCTTTTGGTAAGTTTTGCTTATTAAGCCAAAGAAAGGAAAACATAGGGTAAAGTATATGGGGCTTTTGAGTGCAGGTTTGGCAGCGTTTCCCTCCCTCCCCTCTGGCTCCATCAGCACTGCAGCTCATCCTCCTTTTCAGGGAAGGACAGCCTCAGCCTTGTCTGTGAGCTACCAAGAAACTTCTTCAGAAAATAATTACAAGTGACCCACATAGCCTATGTATCTTCTCCTTGTCCCCATGCCCCTGAAATTTCATAGTTTTAATTTTCTAAGGAAAAAAACCCCAAACAACCCCACCTCTTCTCTCAGCTTTATGTTTCTGTGGATAAAATCCCCCTGAGCAGGATGCCTACCGGCAGGATCTGACATAGCTAGGTGCTGACACTACTGGAGATGCTTCTCAATTCCTGTGATTAATTTTCTCTTGCTTTTGTCCAACCTAGAAGCAGCCTCACCATTGCATAGTGAGCTGCTGGTAATCCTCTGAGATCCCGCAGCCTTATTGCATCATCTGCTCCGTGCTCAGAAAACTTTCTGGTTTTCTTGTCTTACCACCCAATGTTGGGGTTTTCTTTAAAAGAAAGAAAGAGAAGTTCCATTGTCTATGAACAGTATTTTACCAGTTGTCTGAAAATTCTGTAAGTGCATGGGCTGATGCTTGAAACATTAACTTCATAAATAACTATGTTCTGGTTAGGAGACATTTCTTTATACTGTCTGTGTAAAAAATGTTGTACATAATAGCACCTAACTAATTCAAGTTCTAGTGCAATGTTTTTAGAATAATTATAGGTATTAAGGTTATTTTCTTCTAAAACAATTTGGGTTTACTTTGCTTTTAGCTACCATTTCCATAAGAAAATACAATTATAACAAACACTTAGTTCATTAAAGTTTCAGTGTGGATGTTTGAATAGGATTAATTCTCTCTGGCCAGCTCAGTTCTTGATGATTCATTTCAGATTGTCATCAGAACATACCCATCTTCAAGCAAGAATCTGCAAAAATAGTGCTTTCAGTTGGGCATTTAATATTCTTAAACAAATAAAATTTTTTTGTAGTGAACATCAGCTACAGCATTTCTAAAAATTGCTTAATGTACCCAAATTGAAATGTCCATCCTTAAAAAATGATATTTTAAAATTTCCATTAAACCCTGGAATGCACTCAGCTCCATTTCATTTCATAAAAGCCATCCTAATGGATTTTTCTTCAGAGGTCTGTCTTTTACCCTGTGCAATGAGTTTCAATTAAGCGTCATTTTTGGTTTTTTCCATGTCTGGCTCATAATTTTAAAAAAATATTCCTACTGTAACATATCCCATTTTCCAAAGACTCATTTTACAGCTAATTTTTAACGAATTATAACAAATCCCTGAACCTTCAGGAGTTTGAAGCCAGTGTCAAGTTTTTCAGGGCAGGCTTTCCTCTAGTTTTTAATATAACATTTTCCGTTCACCTTTAACTAATCTCAACCCAGGATTATAAAGCAGAAGTACATGGAAAAAAGTAGCTGGTGAAAAAGTAAGGAAGTCGTGCTTGAGTACCAAGCAGGTTCGTTTCATGGTTGACCAGCTCTCATTTTCACATCTAAAATGTAATACAAACTACTTGTATCTCCTTTCTTTCTAGATGTAACTGACCTGCATTAACCTGGCTACTCAATACCGTTGGTTTTGTCTTTCCAACACAATAGACACAGAAGTCCTCTTTTCCCCCGCCTTTTCTCTTTCTTCTCCTCCTATTCAACTTCAGCACCATTTGGGAGAATGGAAAAATTAATTGATTTTCCCTAATGATGTCTGGGTGAGCAGATCAGGTTAACTGTGGACAGCAGCTGCAGTTTAATTTGTGAGTGTGCAATTGAAAATTATACACTCATTGGATTACTGCACCTGACCGTGAGGCTGGCGCGCTGCCTGCCGTGTCTTAAAAAAATAAGGCTCATGAAAAAGTCTGGAGAAATTCTGGTATCTGTGCGGATGTATAGAAGGAAAGGAGAATGGAGAGCCATCCTTATTTGTTTGGGGGAAAAAAAAAAAATATGCAAGTTAGTAATTTTCTTAAGGAAGTTCAGAAAAGTTGCAGTTGAGAGTTACTTTAAATGTCATTATTGCATTCGGTGGTGTTAAACCCAACCTTACTGTTCTGGAACTGTCTCAAGAACCAGAAAGTGAAACAGAAACACTGAGGAAAAAGCATAAATTTCAAACTACCGCATACTGGTTAATAACCTGGAGTGCCAGGAAAGTATCAAAGTATTATGATTCTGAGCCTTTGGAACCAGATTCTTCATTAGAAAAAGGCAGTTTCAGCCTGATGAGAATCTTGATGTATATTTTTACCTTAAAACTGACAGCGTGTTTGAATATTGTTGAGGTTTGGTTTGTTTTTTTTTTTTTAATTCTTTACATGTTTAAACTTGAGCCATTTCACTTCCAGAATACGCTTAGTTTCTCTTAGAAAACAACAAAAGGCATTTTTTTAGGTGCCCCTAAAATAGAAAAGAGAAGCCAGTGTTTGGCCCATTAGATTTTTCCATTTGAAATCATTAATGTTTTGCAATCTGGATGAAGCTGTGGATATTTGTACTCTGAAATGTCAGCCAGCATCTTACAATTTCACATACTTGTCATCATTATACAGACTTCAGGTTCATATTACGAATTGGCAGTCATACTTTTCAGGTCATCTAAGTATTCCCTTTTCCTCTCTCCCTTACCCAAACTCTTACATTTCAAAGAAAATGGTGAGGCAAATCATTGTTCCAGGCAAATATATCGCCTAGATATTGCAAGGGCAGCTGTCCTGCAAACCCTAGGGCAGGCTGGGCTCTTGCACCTCAGATACAGCTAGGTAACACCAAGGGCAGTGGAAAACTTGAGTTACAATAAAAGGCACCTACAAACTGCCAAGATGATGCCTAGATGAAAGGATATAGGGGTTGAGTCGTGGTCTAAATTCTGGAGTAAAGGGTAGCCGATACGTTAGGTCGTGGCTATTATGAGATAACCTAGCTAAAGAAAAAAATCCATTTGGTCTCCGAGGACTGCAGGTCGCCCCCAAACTCCATGTTTTCTCTGTATTTTGTATCACTTCCAATGAAAATACATTTCCTTGCATGTCCGAGGGAATTCCCGTGCTACGTCGGAGCAGCACTCCCAACAGCACTAGCGACTTGCACTGCAAGATGACCTTGCACTTGAGCTCCCCGACAAATGCGTGAAGCCCAAATGTGCAAAGCACAGCTGCACTCATCCCCTCTCAATGTTTCAAAAGGTTTTCTCTTCTAGAAAACACAACCATTTGTCAGGTTCCTCACTGAAAGCCCTTTAAATTGAGCAGCACTACAGACTGCAGCCCGACAAACCGCTGATTCCGTTTATTCTTTTCTTTCTGCAGCCTCTCTGGGAGGGCTGGGGCAGAAAACTCACCGTCTCCTAAGTCACCGTGCCAGGAGAGAGGGGAAGGCTAAGGCAGTTGACCTCTTCTGCTCTTCTGACAGAGTAAGTTTGTTCTCCTTCGCATAGATATTGCCCAAGCCAATATAAAAGCTTTCTCTGTCCAAATACCGATTCTTTTGCTGTTTCGAGCTCCGAAAGTGAGAGGATTTATCACTTGTGATTTCATATTGTCCTGGATTAGAGGGGAATGGACGTACACTCGAGCCACTGTTGACATTCCTGGCATGTATGGATAGCACAGGCAGTTTACATTTACAAGCCAAAAACATAAAGAACAACCTTTTGTAAGCATTTGCTTTTATTGTGACATCTCAGCTGTGCAGCTGTGCAGTAATCTCCGTGCCAAGGAGATGAAATCATCAACTTGTTTGAATTCTTGCTTTTATCAGAGCAGAGCTGCTATCATAATGGAGGGACTAACTTCTTGCTAGGTTAATTGGTTTTAATTTGTCCTTTGTAGGAATCTTTTGACTCGACTGTCAGATGACATTTATATAATACTGATCCTCTTCAAAGCACTTCACCAGCATCAATGATCTTGGAAAGCACTCTTGCAAATTCTGCATTGCTGGTCTTGCCTTTGTAGGATACAAAGAGGTTGCTGGCCTGATTTTTCAGGTCTAGGAGTCACACCTGGACACTCAGCCAGACGTGACTCATCCCAGGTTAACACAGGGACAAAATATCGCAGAAGGGGTTAGAAAAAGCAGGAGTGACGAGGTCTCCATGTGCACTCAAACCTGCAAGCTAATTCCCCAGCGTCATACGGTTCAGCCGCACTCTGCCTGCCCAGGCCACCAGGGAATAATGTATCTTTAAACAGAGGAAAATAACTTCACAGAGTGAATACTTCAAAAGGGATCCTTAGGTTCAGGTATTCAGGATTAAGCACAGCATTTTTCTGCATTTTGCAAAAAGGTCATCCAGTGCCAGACAAAACAGCAAGGAAGACAGGAACATGAAGATGGGTTTTCACTAGAGAGAGACAAACATACAGCAATGTTAGATTTAGACTGAGACTAGGTGGGTGAAGACAATGGTTTCTTTACAAGAATTTACGGTCCCAAGTACCAAAGTCACTCTGACATTGGGATTTTGGTCAATTTGATGCTTTGGTAGCGTCTCTTGCATTGTCACTTTCAGATGAGGTCTAAGGCACTCTGCCTTCCCTGTTCGTGTCCTGTTCGTCTCATGTAACTCAGCAGTGGAGACGTAGCATCAAGCACTACTAAATTTAAGCAAGGTGGGAAAAGGCTAACCACAAAAATGAATGGAAACCATTTAACATCTTAACATCAGTGCAGCAAAGCAGTCTGCTGTTACTGATAGATCTCAGAATGTATCATTCTGCCCCCGTATATTTGCATACATCCAAGAAGGAGGAGTATGTACCTGCATACTCATAAAAATGGGAGCAGGAAGATCCAGGCTTATACTGGGGTGTCTATGGTCAGACCTTGTCTCTGCATCTTAAACTATTTCTAGGTTTCAAGAGACCCAACTGCCATCTGCCATATGTATTTTATTGTTGTAGGAAGCTTAGCTTAGATATTTGTATCAATATGAAATAAGGTATAAAATGGGATTTTGTTTATGTGGCACCAGGAGTCCGATGTAAGAGGAACTGTAATTCTAAAGCAAATTGTGTCACCAAGGCAGTCAGTGTAATCCCTGAGGGGTTAATATGTGTTTATATCGTTCCTCTAAGGCTACAGATCTTCCTTATAAGTAAAAGACAAATATTCCCAGCGCGGGCAAGGTGCGTGGCTTAGTGTGGCTGAACAAACACTTTGCTGAGGGCCAAAAGGCGCTAAGGAAAGGAGCTTGTGAAGGGGGACATTCGGAGAAGATGCTGGGGGGGAAACCATTCACAAAACTTACGGAAACCTCACAAAAACACGGATCTTTGTCTCTGGGACTTTGCAAAATTTATTCTTCCTTGCACTAGAATATTCCTCTCTTTATAAAAATTAGTGAATGAAGGCAATATGATTACACTGGGACAGATAAACTATTTGCAAAATGTGTTTAGTAATGTTAAAGTAACTGTCCAACTATTGCAGGAAAATTGATGACCAAACCAGGAGTAGATGTCCTGGGCACAGAGCATCCCTCTGTTCCCACTTCTACACCAGTGGAAGTGGTGTCTACATGCTTTCCTCTCCTGTCAATACAGCTTAGAAACTCCCTTTGCACCGGCTGTCTTATTTTTTGAGAGCCTCTATCATATAGCTCCCAAACCATAACTTTCTGCATTATATTTCCTACAAACTGTTCCCAGCCATTCCTAGCTCAGTTGTATCGAACTTGAGCAGACTGGTACTATTTCAGAAGAGTTTGCAGACAACAAATCGCAGCATTTGCTAACTACACGACTGCCAGATTCTACGTGGAAGAGTAATAAAATGCAAAGTACATAACTCAGCTCCACATAGCATGGTCTGGCTGCTTGCCCTTTTGCCTCTGAATTGCTTTTTGAATCCCTGCCCTGCCCAATACAAGTGAAATTATTCTAATTATACAGTTTGAAGGAGTCCCTAGTGACATGCTGGATACTGATCATTTCCTAGTTCACTGCAAAACAATTTCACATATAATACAGATCACACAAAGGGTCACGAGCTCATAGAAACTCTGAAATTGTCTCGAAAGCTTTGTATTCTCTCTGAGTCTAGGTCACATTTGGGTATGGATTAAAGAAAGATGATGAACCTTCTGTTATTTTTAAAGTAAGCTTCTAGATATTTTATTCTTCTTAATCTCAGGCATGCATCCTCTGAAGAAATAGAAATAGATCTGCTCTTCCTTATTCCATTTTCAGATGCATGATGAATTAACCAGGTTGTGCTTGTCAGCTCTGTTTATTAAGATGGACCAAAACCAAACCCCAGAACACAAACAGCAAAGGAAGTTCAGAGTTGGATCCAGACTTTTTACCTGTTTTCCCTGTTGAATGACCCAAACCTAAATTTTAAGGACATTTTCATCAGGTTTTGATATATTTTTAACTACTAAGAGGACCTGCAGTAGAGTCACAGTCTCTAGCTCAGGAGATAGAATACAGATACAAAGATCTGGCTGGTCTTCAAGACTCTTTCTTTCCAGACTTGTGCAATGAGGACTGTTTTTATCACCACTGGTATAAACGAGCCATCTAAACAGGCACAGGAAGGTGGATACAGTACTTCCAGTCGTCATTTTCTGTCTCTGCGGGTGACCCATCCCAGCAAACTCAGGCAACAACAGTCTTTTACAGTAGTGTTATCCTGATCTGCGAAAGCAAAAATAGTGGGAATGTTTTTTTCTCATTGACTATCTCGTGCTCTGAGATTTGTTGCATCCCTGGGCATGTGTTTATAACTACAATTTGGGGTAATTGAGGTCATAAAGTTATACACTCAATTATATAAAATGACCATTGTTATTCATAATGATCTCTCATAGGATAAAATGGGGATAAAACATGCACTTTGCAAAACTTGTGCCAGATATTTTTCCAGGACAGTTTATTATTTGCTGTCTTGAAGGCAAGATATTTCATCACAATATTGTAAATGGAAAATTGTCAGCCAGGCCTCCTAGCAGCACTGGGCTTCCCATCACAGAAAATTCCCCACGCTGGATCACTACCCTGTGCGTTGGTCTGTAATCCTGAGCTTACGGGATTTGACTTCACACTGGTCATCAGTGGCATCAAAAATATGAAGTGAGAAAGAATGATAGTCAAAAGAAGTAAACATCTGCCTTGCTCCCCTTTCCCTATTCCAAGCTGAATGTATTTCCCAGAGTCAAAAACAAAGGATGTGCTCTGCTGTTGTAATGACCTCACCTGCAAAACACTACACAGAGTCACGCCAGCACAGATTTTTCATGCACATGTAGTATGCGGATATGCAGCACTGGTTTTCATGTTTTATTTTTTCTTCCCCAGTAGTTTAATCAACAGAAAAATAGCCATGCACCATGCAACAGCGTGATGGTAGTAACAAAACAAGAAAAAAATTGCCTTTGCTGCCAGGGGTAGTGACCTTGATGAGGCAATAAATCAACCTAAATTTTTACAGAAGGCTATACCTGGACACAAATTCAGTGTTTGTGTTTTTAATAGTCTTGTTCCAGCTTCTTTATTCCCTTCTGTTTGTTTACTACTTTGTTATTTGAGTGGGTTTTTTTCAATTCCAATGTAGCAATGAAACGAGAAAGAGAAAGAAAGAAGCCTAGCATAGGGTAACTCTTTTTACTATGTATAGGATGCATTGGCTCCCACATTTCAAGCAGAACTTCATGCTTTGGGAAGCCAGAAGTCAGGCTGGATAAAATCTAATATTTTGCTGTTTAAATAAATAAATAAATAAAAATTATATATATATAAAAAAAAAACCAACAAAAAACCCCAAACACCACACAAAAAAAAAAATAGTTGAACAGACCAAAGGAAATGCACTGCCCCTTTAAAATCAGGGACAAAACTCAATCATTTCTGATAGTGCCAAGAGGTTCACCTGTGACATTTTAAAACCCAACAGAACAAGGTGGACGTGCTTTAAACTGTCTTCCAGGGAGGTGTGTATCTGGCACAGGCATTAAGCAGTTCAGATGATGGCTGTTCATGGACGGATGCAGGGGGCCAGACCCCCAGCTTAGGGGACCTGCTCGCCCTGTATCCAGTCCCCACTGATGGGCTGTACCAGTCCATGGCATTTCCATGCTGATTCCACAGCAGCGTGAGAGCAGTGGGGAGGGCTGAGCCTTGCCAGCACCATGGCTGTGCCTGAAGCAGCCCCTTCCCATGACCTCATGCCTTGTGCTGGACATCTGCAACCACTTCTAGAACATATTCTTCCCCCACCCCACGCCTCCCCCCTCCCCCAACAAAAAAGTCTCATCTTTCACATTTTATGCTTCAGAAGATAACTGTAGGGAGTACATCCTTGAAGGCTGGGTGGTTCCTCCTCTTTTAAAATAAGGTGCATGAGATACCAGGTGGACCTGAAAGAGGTTCTCCTAAGAGATGCTGAATTCATGCCGGAGTCCCACCGCAGACCTATTGCTCTATCTCAGACCAAGACAGTCCAGTGCAGAGCTCCCAGCTGCCCTGTTTGGGATGGTTCTGTTGGCCTTTTCTGATCTTAGGAAAATATCTTTGCTGCTCACTGTCTTTCCAATCGCAATTACAAATAGTTTGGAGAGAATGGTGTCTTGTCATCTATTGCAGAGCTCTTTGAAAAAAAGAGGTCCCATGCTCAAAGTTAGGTTTTTTGGATATTCTGGAGAAGACTAAAAAACAAAAAGAACTTTGGATCACAAAATCAGTAATCGCAGTGCTTACACAGACCGCTTAAATCTTTCCCAAGCCCTGAATCCCTTGTGCTCCACCTTACAACTGATGGCAAAGTTGAGCAGGGGACTGAGAAATCTTTTTCTAAATTAATCTTGGACTGGATGTTTTGGTGAACTTGTCTCTTTTATAATAAATATTTTCCCCCTGAAATTATGGACTTCTCTGTTTCATTTCAAATTGTTTCTTCACCCCAGGATTCAGAAAGAGCGATGTCTTTTAATGTGGAAATTTCTTGCACAGGTCCTTTTGTCCTTTGAGCCAAATCCCATTTTATGTTTCTTAAAGATTTATTTATTGATACTTTCTTGGCCCACCTGATTAGTTGCACAACTACATATCACAGACAGGATGTAATCACCAGTTTAAAAACCTTTTGAAAAGTGACTCCAAGCAGCCAAAGAAGCTTTATCAGTATCACGCTGATTTATTTAGTACATACAATAATTTACTACAGCATTTGGTTTATGCTTGAAGAACTTTTTTCTTTTTTTTTTTTTTTCCATCTTTTTTGGTCTCTTCTGAAAACTTGACACATGTAACCGCTATTGTTTTCTATTCTAATCTTTTCAAATTTTTAGGGTTTAAATCATCCCTAATAAATAAAAACTTTCAGTTGAAACATGAGAAGGAAACTTTTTTCTTTCCAACTACTCCTGACCATACGGCACGTTGAAGGTGGTTGGTTTTTTTTCTCTCTGTTTTCTGCTTCTGTTTGTTTTGTAATTAAGAAACTACTTGAATGAGAGAAAAAAAATATATATATCTTGCCAATCTTGGATCCTTTATTATTTACAGAGCCAAACTTCTTTGAAGTTGCTGACAAATCCCATTAATTTTTTTCCTATTACACACTAAGGTTCCAATTCTTAGCTCAAGCTGGAAGTGCTGAAATGGCAGAAGTAGGCTCTGTGACTCTCCTGAGATTTCCAGTAAAATTTTGGCAGCCTGGAAGGCTAAGCTCTGGGTATTTTGGAAAGGTATCTAAATTAATTTCTTCATACCTATGTCATTCATCAGTGTGGATGGACTAGCTATTAAGCTTGATCACTCAAGAAGGCATCGCCCAGAGCATTTTTTGTGTTGTAGCATTCCTTCATTATTGCCGGGGAGCTGGCCCCACCAGCCGCTGCCGAGACGTCGAGCGAAGAGATGCTCCTTTGCCTGGAAGAATTTGCATTTCAGCAGCCTTCTTTATTACAGGTCCTCTCCTTTTCACAAACCCTCCTGTAAGTGAGAGAAGTGGGGTCAGTCCTGATTTAAAGATGGGAAATGGAAGCTCACAAGTGTAAATGATTTGTTAAAAACAATGGCAAAATCCAAATGAAAACACAGAGCTCTCGGCTTCTCCTCTGGTGCCAAAACCACCAAAGCATCATTCCCTTCCCTTTGCGAGGAAAAAGCTGCTGGTTCACGTCTCCTGGGGCATATTTTCAAAGGCAGCGACTATTGGGATTTTAAAAAATATGCAGTTGTGGGGGAGTTTGGTACCTAGGCGTGAAGCAGCCACATGCTTTTCCAAACAAGTCTTCCTGCATCTTGAAAACCTGACATTTCTCCTAGGCGTAGAGCACTTCATAGTCCGGACCGTGAAGGTTTTAGAGCCCTCTCAGAGATCCAATTGTCAGTTTTACCCTATTGCTAAAATGTTTTCAGTGCCAGGCACAGATTCAGCAGTTTGCAGGGAAAGACTGTTCCAAGCTCTTCAAGTGCAGTTCCAGTCTTTTTTTCCAACTGATAAATATATCGTGGATGACTCCCATCCCTTCCATTTCCAAAAACATAAACAAGCTACAGACCATTCTGGGTTTGAATCACAACCAGAGTAGCAAAGTCCTGAAATCCAACACATTATCTCATGTTAAATACACTCCTGTTCTATATGATTAATCTGCTTTCTACTTAATTGAAGTGTGACACACAAAGCAAAAAATGTTAATTGAATTTTATAGCTCATGCAAGTTGCCAGGTTCTTGGGAGATAATTTTGCTGAGGGGATAACTTATCTTTTCAAGCTTTATTTCTTTTCGGTTTTGGAAGCATTGAAGGAGCATTAGCTTGGAGAGACGACACATTTATTGGCTTTGGTTTCGTGCAGCTAATGGCTATTTTATTTTTCAGAAAACATGCCTAACTTGGCTCTTAACTACAGTTTGTGTAAAAATCTCATAAAAGAAAAATAAAACCGAAAGCTGTTCAGCAAACCGCTGAACTTGAGCCTTATCTCAGATTTAATCTCGGTTTGAAATGAGGTCTGACTCCTGACCTGTTTCAGTTGAATATCCCATCACCTGCCAGACTTCTTTTCTGAAATGCGACTTTTATGTTTCCTTGTAACTTAGACTGCATCTAATATTACAGTAGTCCCTTCTGGGGACGATTGCTCTAAACTTGTGCTTTGCTATCCATGGCCAATTAAGACAGGAAAAGAGCTGATTAGAACAATTGTGATAGTAGTAATTATTATAAAGCATTATGCATTGATTTTGGTTGTTTACAAGGGGTTTTTTTCTTCACACTGAGTATTGATCATCATACACAAATGACATTTGTAAGGTAATTGCTTCTTCTGCAAGTCGGTGCGATATATTTAAAATCTAGTAGCACTAAAACTGTGGTCCTCAGTAAACACATTATGCTGAGGCAGAGACAGAAATTCTGCTCCAGAAGTATGCGCACTCTCCAGCGTATTAAAGACCCTTCTTTAGTGAAATTTTTGCCAACGATGCCTGGAAGATCACATCTTGCAGGTGTCTGCCTGATGTTGTCTGTGTCACCAGCCTGAACCTCAGCTGCCAGGAAAAGCTTTGTAAATATAAAAAGAAAAAAAGCAATCTGATGCTTTGAAGACAGGCAACTCTACTTATTTCTTCCGTGCCACTGGGGTGGGTATTCCATGCGCCAGCCTGTTCTGTGCATTGGGGAGATAAGAAATGCTATCTCTGTGTATGTCCTCTATCGCAGTATCAGTAATTGCTTGCGAGCTCTTGAGAAGTAGCTCTTCTTGATTTGCTGTAGATTGGTTAAGTCTGGGTCCACCACCAAGAAAAAACCCAAAGATGGCACTGATGATAAATCACTTCTTACCTGGTGACTACCTGTTTCATGTGCAGGAAAAGACAGAAGGCCGAGAGAAACCCACGTACTGACTCACCGGCAGGTTTATCAGAGGAGCTATTAGCATTCTTATTAGTGGACCTGCTAGATTTCCTTGTTAGTGGGGTTGCCAGACCTGCAGCAACCCAAGGTCTATTTTGCTTCTTGTTACGCTTTTAGCCTTAGCGTTCATCAGAGGTGCAATTCAAGGTCAATTTAATTAAGTAAAGCCAGTAGTCAGTTTGGAACAGGTCTTATAGAGAATATAGGAAGAAAACAGAGAAAATTAAAAAGAAAAGGAGATAAAACAACAAGAAGATATCTCCAGCTGTTTTGTGAAATTTCTGCAGTTTCTCCACGCTCCGCTGCACTCACTGGGCTCTGTTGTGGAGGTGAATCCTGGACCATTTTGCATAATGCACAAACCACCACCTGAAACCATGTTGGTCAACAGAGCAGTGAGCGCACGTCCTAGCACCCCCGCCACCAGAAACACTGCACGAAGATCTCTGGTACAGACCCAACCGCTTCTTCTCTTTGCCTTTTTAAGCTTCCTCCGCGCTAAAGCAACCAACTGGCAGATGACTGCATGTCACAGCAAAGCAAAGTACAGTCTGTGGTTTTAAACTACATTATCCTCGTCCCCATTACAAAGAAATATAGTTCCTTATAATCCCCATTACGCTCCTGCATAATTGTGAACAATCTGCTGTAGTCTCTAGAGGGAAACTCTTGAATCTTAGACTGCTGCTAACTCGTATTTTAAAAGCACTGCATTAAAGCCCACGTACGTTCCTTCTGTTTTATGCAGAAATCACACTGATGGGCTTAAACAAGAAATCCACTCATTTTCAACACAGAATATTTGTTTATTGATATTTTTTTTTGCTGCACATTTGCTACAAACTACGTCTTCCACTGGAGGAAGAGGAACAAGCAAAGGAACAAGAACAGATACAGTCTGAGTGGAGAATTGCAAATTCTGCTTGGGAATGGGAACTGAGTAAGCAGTAGACAAAACCTCCTGTAGAAGTACAACCTACAGCACAGACCCATATTTTTCCAAATTTTTAAGCAGCAAAACTCTGCACATGATTTAATAAAAGATTTGATAAGAAATCCCATGGTATTGGATACAAGTTTCAGAGCACTAATGCGGGGTCCTCGTATACGGCTCCCATTTTTGTATTTATGAATAATGTTGACTGTGTACTTCACAACTTGCCTCCACTGAACAATTTTCTGGTGTACCATGCAAGTACAGAATGTACAATACTAATTAGCTGCTTTGCCCATCTACTTAAAATGTTTTGCACATGCCAGCAAATGTAAATACACAATTAGGACATATTTAGTTAAAAGGCAAAGCAAGATAGAGTACAACTATTATTAGCCAGAACAAAAATCTTCATGATCTTCATCCATATTGAGGTCTAATTAAGTTTGCAAAATGTGCAAATCAGCTCAGCTGATAATTTAAGGTTTGGAAAACAGTTCTAAGTTAGAAAGTACGACACTAAGTATTTTGACTGCATGGGTGGCTGTGGTTTTATGACTATTGTTACTATTAGCTGTTTGTTGCCTGCACACATACTATAAAAAACTCGTAAGCCAAGTGTGAAAGTAATTAGCATTAGGAAGTTGTGTTAACAGGAATTAGAAAAGTAGTCACAGGAGATCTTCATTACAGATGAACGGTATTAAATGTCAATTGTATCAGATGTTTTGTGTTGTTGTATGTCTTTCCACTTAAATATAGGAAGTAAATAAAATTCAGCTCATTGTCAGCTCAGTTTAATGACAAAAACAAGCTTGAGGGAGAAAAAGAAAAAAGGGTCTTCTCTCACTCTCTCGTTGAGCATTTTCTGATTCCATATCTAGAAATGCTGCATTTTTCAGTGCTTGAGATTGCCTGGGATTATAAAACGCTTAAAGAGTTTGTGCCAGAGAAGATAAAAAGAAACTTTCTTCCAGGGAATTCAAAGCATTCTTCTCTGCAGTAAATGTTTTATGTTCAGGTTAGGGGTAATTCCTCTCGATCTGAAACATGAGGTCTTTTATAAAAGTGTTGCCTCTGACACGAAGTATTGCTTTGCAACAGCCTGACAACTTCTTTTCTTTCAAACTTACATAGGGAACTAATTAAAAGAGTTGTTTAATTTCCATTGCAGAGGGTTTCAGCTTATGTCTGAAGGCTGGCTGAAACATCATGTTACTGTAATCGTCGCTCCAGCTCCCAGCTGTCCAGTTGCTCCCAGGACTGGAACGTGCACCCCAAAATTTGTCCACCTGAATTCCTTGGCTAAGGATGCACTGTGTACATCTGGGAGGGTTGGTCAAAGTGGAAGTGGTACCCAAGCCACAGCACTACCAGGATTTCAGTGCAGGATCTTGCTGGGCTCCATCTAATGCTCCACGTGGCAGCGTCGTGAAGCTCGGTGACCGTTCAGGGTCTGCCATCCCTCCAAGCAGCATCAGCAGCTGAGCGTCCTCGAGGAAGAAACAGGTATGTTGATATGTAATTAAATAAGATGGACACATGGAAGTAAAACAGACTACCACTCACCCTCTCAGTAAGAGTATTGCTGATTACCTTTAAAGCCAATTCATACTTACAATAATAATACCGTTAAAACAATATTTTTTATTTAAAGAAAATGTGACTTCATTAGTATTTCACCTCTTCCTCCTTCTTCACTTCTTCTTCTGAAGTTTAATTCCTATTTTGTACATAGCAAAGTGTTTTCTTTCCCATACCCCTCCAATTGAGTAGGTTTCAGCAAAGCAAGGGAGAGAAGCAATTGAGAGCTAATGACTAGTGCACTCTGATATCAGACCCCAGACAGGCAGGGTTTATGTTTGTTAAATGTGTATGTGTCTGCAAGTTCCAGAAAGCTAATTAGAGCTGAGCATATTCTTCTCGTCTTACTGATACTCTGTGTCTGTGGGATATAAGATACCAAAACAAGACTTCTGTTCCCCTGATCCTTTAACTGTGTGTCATGGCAATGAGCCCTAAATGAAGTTTCATCTTTCTCAAGTGTTGCTAGGTGCTGATTAGCTTTGGGACCTTACAAAAAGGGGAGAAAGTGTAGCAAAGGATGTCTAGAGTGGCTTCTTGCTCACCCTTTAGAAATAAGCCCTATAGGAGTCTGTTGCCAGAGGCTGCTGTGACATTTATTCCCACGTCGTGGTTGTTTCAGGGATGGACTGTGCACTTATTAATACAGGTATATATTGGTGCCTCAGTGGATATTTTAGCAAACTGATTTTCCTCACTTTGTAGCCAGAGCTGTCTGTAACATCTCCAAAGGAGAGGGGAAGGCAGAGCAATATTTATACTTCCCAGGTCTTTGTTAGTTTGGTTCCACTAAGGAAAACTTCGGTCCTGGACCAAGGTCTTTCAGGCAGCTGGTTTATTATATCGCTATAAAGCACAGCAAATAACCCAGACTCGGGTGGAAGTGGGCAGAGCTGAATCAAGCCACAGGCCCTAATATCCCCACCTTGATTATATTCCTAATGTCCTGGCAAGCGGAGGAGTGGGAATTGTCCTCAATTCCCCGATAGCCTCAGCTCTACATGCTCAAACACTCAGCACTTTCTAATAGAGGGCTTTGGGAAACTGGATGTGGATTTGGCCTACCCAGATGCCCACTTTTTTTTTTTCCTTTTTTTTTTCCTTTTTCTTTTTTTCTTTTTTTTTTTTTTTTTACTGTTCCATTTACTGTGAAGGAAGGAAGTGGTGAGAAAGTCGAGTTACGTGCCCAGCCACAGAGTCCCAGCAGTTTACAGTATTCCCATACTCCCAAGGACGGTCATATTCTTGGCAGGCTGTTGTTAGCAGCAGACTCACCTAAAAGTGCTTATGGTTGCTGTCAAACCCTTCTTAACATGGCAGAGTACATCTTTGTGGATACCCTAGCCTTTTTTTTACTCAATTTCCGACTGTTAATTTACTCCGTGCACTCTTGTAACTATGTAGTCACAGTCAATTCCTTCATTGTTTGGGGTGATTGAATCCAAAGCTTTTGGGCCTTTTCGGGTCATGTGTGCCAGACCTCAGAGTGACCTTAACTAACAAACCCTTGTTTCTCTTCCTTTTTCATGTACTTACTTTCCAGGATCAGTCTCTTTCCAAAAATAATATTAATTTTGGCCCCATACCCTACTCCATTTTACTCTGGTATATGTCTGGAGCAGTAAGGATAAGAACAAAGCTCTGACTTTAAAACACTTCTCTTTCAGCCACTGTTTGGTTCTTTTCTTTACATCCATTGTACTTCTAGGGGGGGAAATGGAGCACTTTGCTGTAAGGGACCTCCATGCCCTGTGCTAGTGACTCATGCAGCATCCGTCAGGACTGTTTGCTGAACTTGTTCCCATCACGTTTTGATGTTCTTCAGACGTAAAGGGGAATTCATAACCAGGGGTGCTAATGCACAATCGCTCTGTTCCAGCTTGCACTTTCATCCGATGCATTCTGCATTAAAAAAAAATAATCACAAAATAAGTGAAGAATAATGCACAGATATTGGAGTGTACAGGGACAGAAATGGCAGGAGAAGCTGATCCTAGAATACTGTGCTCCATTTTGATGGCTGCAGCAAGAATCAGTAGCTGGAAGCTACTGATTATAAAATTAGAACAAGAAATTAGATGAACACGTTTAACAGCAGGGTGACATAATCTTCAGAGAGAGAAGTACTGCAGGAGTCAGTGGACCTTTTTATCACTTCACAGTATGGCCGGGTGCCTTTCTAGAAGATACACTGGGATAAAAGCCTGTACTTCAGTGGGCTGTGAACTGGGGGCAGGAGGCTAGGCAGAGGCTAAGTGACACTTCACCTACCTTAAACTTGCATGAATCAGTGAAAAGCAGACTTACTCCTTCCGAATACACAAGCTTCAAACCGTGACGGAGTTTTGCAGACCTGTGAAGACTGTAGGGTAGGTGTAACGCTAGCACAGTGTTTGCTCCCAGTGAAAGGACATGGGAACTCACTGAGCTGTGCTTGCACTCAGGAAAACAGCTCTGTTCATATCCCTGCAGAGGAGAAGGCGATGCTTTGTATGTCATTCAGCCCCTCGTAGAAAGTCATGCCTTCTTCCCTGTCCTGATGCAATCAAATGAGAAAGGATGTGGGCTATAAACCCCACTGGGTAATCGGGGGAAGCTTTGGCAGTCAGCCCCCTTGCCCCATCATCAAACCCTTCGAAAATTCCAGAGCTCTGGACGTGGTCCCTGCTCCCCAGGGAGGATGGGTCACCATCATACCATCAGCAGTCCTGGATGGAGAAAGCTGCTGTCATTTGTCAACATCACCATTTTTATTGATTTTATGGCAGGAACTGATACGTGTGTTGTGCTGTGATTCCAGCAGATAAATGTGGGATAGGATGGGCAGCTTAGCAAGAGCAAAGGGATGCAGAGGCATCTGTTCCATTTGCAAATTGCAGGGCAGGGCAGGAAGGGTGAAATGGGGAAGCGTTAATGCTCCATTAGCTTATCTGATGGATGGAATTAGGATGGTTGGGGTTTGAAGGTTGGGTGGTTTTTTTTCATGTTTCCTATTGACAAACATTGCTTTTCTTGCTTTTCCTCTCACGGGGAAGAGTTAACTGCCTTGCCTCCTTCCTTCCCTCTCCACCCAAGCTCTGGATGGTGCAGATGGTCCAGCTGGTGGTGGCACCTGCCCTTCCCAGGCTTCTAGAGCACACACATCATCCCAGCTTCACATCCTGAGTTTTGAGGAGAAATCTCACAGTTTTCCCATTTGCAGGCTCGGAGTGACGGGAATTATCCCCATTACCTCAGCAGGCCTGACCTATTTTCACTGCCTGTGGTTCTCTGCTTTCTGGGAGCAATGACTCTGATATACAGCAAAGAAAGGGCTCTATCTGAGCCAAGTGCTATTTATTTAGAAGAAAGATTTTTATTGAGAAAAAAGACTTTTAAGAGAAAACAGATTTTAAGGGTAGTAAATCACTCCATCTCTCTACCTATAGCTTGCTTATCCCCTGATGTTAGATAGATGCTTCTGAAGGTTTTTAGACTTTTCTAGAGACTGCCTTTTTCTGGACAGCCCTAGACTATTGACTGCCCTTCTGGTCCAAGCGGGACCGGTCCTGTGATGCCTTACACCCAACTGTGGCTCAGCAGCTGTTTCAGCTTGGCTGGGACCTTGAAATCGGGCCATACTGTTGTAACTGAGTCGTCAGCATTTGCTGAGAGATCATTTATTGTGTTGTCCTGCTCATTCCCTTCCCATTCAGACAGGAGAGTCTTATACAATAACTTCACCTCGTGGAAAAGGTCATGTACAGAGTTCACAAAACACTGTCTCTGTATTCCTTTGTTTATTGCTTAGTATCCCTATGCCTGTCCCATAAGCCACAAAACAGGGGAAGACATTTAAAAATACTTTCTGTTTTGGCACATTCCCCATAATTTGGCAGTATTTGGGTTGAGGCTTTTGGTTTACATTTATCCGAGTTTCAGAAAAATCAGGACAAAGCTCAGCTGGAGTCGCACAGTTTCGCTGAGTTTTGCAGAGAACCCCCATGCAGAATTGCCGCAGGTTTTATAGGTCTCCATCCAGCCCATAAATCAGTTGAGGTCGACTTGAAACTCAGCCCAGGTATGCCATGACACCCCAGCAGCCCCAGGACTGATCCAGGCAGCTGCACAGAGGCTTGCGCAGAGCTTGCCAGTGCTCGTTCCTTCTCCGCCACTGACTTTCTGCATGTCCCATCCCTTTCGCCTTCCATGGTCCCTTGCCACCAGACCTGCCTGCTTTCCCAGCGTGCCAATACGCAGCCCACGTGCGTTAATACCAACATCCTCGCGTCAGCGATGTCCCGTGGTAGCAATGAGCTGTTATCGCTCACTGCAAACCCTTCTTTCCTCTGTGCATATTTTTTTTTTGAGTGTCAGATGTGGAAAACCGAACAGGATGATCACTCAGCATGTACCTTGTCTCTGCTGCCTGCTGGAAACTGACAGCAAAAATGAAAAATGAGAGGGGGAAGCGTTTAGAAAACACTGAATTGCTCAAAAGGCAACAGGGCAAATTAAGCCCAACTCCGCTGTGGTTTTGCTGGTCTTGATAGAGTTGCACCAAGAGACAAATACTCAGATATTCCACTGATTTGTCAGCAGGCAATTGGTAAAAATCTTTTAGCACTTTTACTTAAGGAGGGATCATTTCTTCTTCCCACAGAACTCCTGTGGGTATGACGAGGCGTTCCCCAAAGAGCACTAATGATCTCATCCTAGCTGACCCTACAAAGAAACCTTTAGCCCAAGCATGAACACTGATCAGTGAGTGCTCACTTATCACGGCACAATTGCTAGCTGATGCTCCGTTTGGTCTTGCATCAGTTTACCCACAAGGGTTTCCATGGAAATTAATATACTGTATCATACCTGTTATATCATGCCCGATCTGCTGTTTTTCCACGGGGTGTACCACATGCCAGCCCTATAAATCCTTGAAAAGCCTTGGATCTATAGGGTAGTAATTACCCAGTGTCTGTGGAGCAAATCCAAAACATACCCTGGGTCTGTGGAGCTGTAATTACGCCACGGAGTGCATGACTAACTGACTGCTGCCGGACGTTTTCCCAGTCACAAGGTGTAATGTAACCCTTGCAGCCACTGGATGTTTTCCTACATTAAAAGCCTTTGCAGGGATTTTAGAGGTTGAATGTAATTCAGCTGCCGCAAACCTAGATTTGGGTTTTAGACCAGACTTATTGGTAGCAGGCCTCTGAATATGCAGTTTTCCCACCACAGGAGAGCTACGTACCTCTGGTGACATGATAAGGACCATGCCTGCACGGGTGGGGGGTCAGTCAGGGACCGCGTACCCGTGTCTGGGTCATGTAACAGGAGATGCTGTGCTCCATGACCTGAGCCTCCTTCTCCTGCTACATGACCCCATCCGTGAGATACGGGCTGGCCGGTGGATTAGGGACCCGGAAACCATCTGTGTCCAGGCTTCGTGGGAGGGAGAGGGGAGCAGGGAGAGCCAGCAGCCCAGCTCCTGGTGAAGGTGGTCAATGGTGGGGTCTTTGCTCGGCTTTTTCCCTATGCTCTACTTGAAACAGCTTTTCAGCTCAACAGTCTAATAGGCAGCCGTACCTAACAGCCACCAGCACCTCTCAAAGGGGATCCACCTCAAGAAGTGATGAGAGATCCCAGAACTATACACATCCTGTGTCCGTGCATGTGCACAGTGTCCTTAGGAAAGCTGTGAGATCCCTGTGATAATTTTCTTTATTGTAAATTCAGCCGTGATCACAATTTTCCAAAGTTGGAGGGGCCACAAAAGACATAAAGGGGAAGATTAGACTTTAACATGACTGGGAGAAAACAGATCAGCAGGGTACAGTGGTGTGAGAGTAAAAAAGAGTAACGTTAAAAGGAAAATCCAGGGTTCAAGGGTGGCATGGCGATAGCCCAGCAGTAGGCTAAAAGGAGGTAACCACATGGTCACACCCAACGTGTTACTTTGATTTTCACCTCATCTCCTTAAAACTGCCTCTGGTTTCAGCCACCACCCACCAGAAATACTATTGAATTAGCTGTATGGGGTTGAGGGCAGGGCATTTGCAGTAGCAGAAACACTTTCCTCTGAAATTAACTCCTCCAAGAACTGCTTTGAAGAGCAAGTCTGATCACATTCAGAGGAAGACAGACGACGTATTCCTTTGTCCACTCCTATCAGTCAGATCTGCAGGTCCTGCCATTATGCCAATTAATTATGTCTTCCAGTGTTTACCCACGTTTATGCTGCAGGGACTTGAAGGTTATACAACGCATGCTTGGGGCAATATAATTTCATCTCCTTCTGCAACCTCAGAAGGTACAGCAAGATCCCTGGATCACAGAGAGCTCCGTGAAGTACTTGTGAGAATAATGATAATTCATTTGCTTTGCCCAGTAGTTTTAGTCTGCATTCCAAGCACGATTTTATGTGGGACCCTGGAATTTCTGGTTAACTGTGGTACAATCATTTCTAAGAGGTCCTGAGGCATTTTACAAATGTTTACAGCTGGGGCATGGGGCAAAAAGGTGTGGAAGGAAGATACAATGGAAATGAAGTTGGCTTAGTAACACTAATTCATCAAAGGATAATTGTGCTAGTTAAAACTTTACCCATTAGACATGCCCGTACCACAAATGGAGGCAGTGAGCAGTGACTGGTGACCTGACAACCATTAAAAAATTTTGCAGCCACAGTCAAGACCTTTTGATGAAACCTCAAGCAGGCAGACGGAGTCACATGCATCTGGACATCACCATACAGCAATCTATCTCCACATCTATTGACAGTGCATGGTAGCTTTGTTGGGCATATCACCAAAACAAGGTAAGGAGATGAGAAGCAACACCAGCAAGATGATTAAATTGCATATTATATCTCTTCTTTCCTGCTATCACCTTCTGCAAACTGTCCATGTTCTTACTTTCTTGCTCTCTCTTAATGTAGTAGACTGAGAGATAATGCGAATCTGCAAGTGGTCCACATGGTTTTGCATGTCATTTTGTGGAAGGTTGTGTCCATATTATGGCTATATATACACACATATATACACACATACACACACATTTGAAACAGCTATTCTTCACCTTCTGCTCCTCAGCTTCTGAGTGATGAACTGGAACAAACTTTACAGAAAACCCATTTCCATCCTTTCACTTTTAAGGACAAGTATTGTAGCTTCCAGAAGGACTTTAATGGCAAGCAAGGTTGTTTTCTCCTTGAGAGATTGATAAAGTGAAACTTATATCTTGCAGCTGCCGAAGTCACTCTCTTGCAAGCACGCTCACCTCGTTCCTCCAGCAGCAGAAGGGACCTGGCACTGCTCTGGGACTGAGCTCGTCGGCTGTGAGACTGGCCTGGGCTTCTCTTATAAAGCGGGTCAATGAGAAGAAACTGAATCACACCAGAGGTTGCTGGAGAGAGGACTTTTGAAAACATTTTCTGTTTCTAACTTGGGTAAGGAAATAGGCAATTACTGTCTTAAAAAATTAAATGTCATGAAATTTCAAACTCTGTTTCTGATAAATATCTTGCAACTTGTGACAGGGGTTGCTGGAAATCTCCCCTAACAGCAGTGCCATGTCGGCCAAGAAATGTTTGAACTGTGCGCTTGCCTTTTCTTCATGTGGGTTGGGCTGGCCTATAGTCAGATTAAAAAAAATCATCTGGTTACTTTAGTTTTTAAAAATAAATTTGAGCCGGTCAGTCTTCACTTTATAGCAGCTATACCCAATCTGTCCAGAGAAGTAGTTAAAACTAGGAATTGGCCAGCACTAAAACACCGTTTGCCAACTTACTTGAGCTTTATAGAGTCTGAAATCTTGATCTATGTGTCTTTGAGCTTTGGCTGAGGTCCAGCTCTACCTACTGCCCAGGAAAGCTGGGTCGAACGGCATGTACTCTGTTGGATGTGCGTCCACAAGGCCAACCAGCGGTGTTTACACATGTTGGCATCTGAGTCACCTCCACACTTCACTAGGTCGTAATTTTTGATGTAAAACATGCTCGGTAGGTTGGGTTTAAATGGCCACGCAGATATCTGGGCATCAGCCTGTCTTTATATTTTGTCTTAGAAGGTTTATTTGGCTCTGATCTGGTCTTATATGAACTTTCTGCCATATAATGTGATCTGCCCTTACAGTTCTCAGTTGAGTTAAGGGAATACCCTGACACCCACTGAACAGGCAAGCATTGAACCCTGTGGCCCAGATTTTTAGTTAAAGAGACTAACACCACCACTGGTCCTTTTCAAAAGGACTTTTAGGTCTAAATCCCAACCATTTGAATGAACTCACTGGCTTCAATGCCAAGTAGAAATACCACCACTTTTACCTGCACTGTTGGCTCAAACACTTGTAACAACCTCTTATTTAGAAATTGAGGTCTCATTAAATGAATTCTTCAGTGATTGCCTTGAAAGTCTCAAAATAATCTTTCACATTGTAGCACTTAACTTCGGAGAATGATATGAGATGCTTTATTCCTAAAAACCTGTGAGGCTTGAAGACAGGGCAAGAAAAGGCGAATGGATCCCTCCTGACATGCCACACTAGGATGGACTGGAGTTTCCTTAGCTGTTAATACTCATTGGGAAATGTATCCCCATGTGTGGCCTTTCCCTGCCACAGTTGTACCAGAGGCAGCAGAGGCAGAGTCACCAGCCGTGGTGGGACAGGACGCCTGGTTGAACATGGCAGCTTGGGCTTTAGCCTGCATTTGTGATGGAGCACAGCTTGTCTGTCACCGCTACTACAGCCTGCCTGAGGCAGTGGGAATTAATTAGAAAGCTTGAGAAGTCAATAACAGAATTGAAATATTCCCATAGGTTTCTCTTGAATTAGATCTCCCAGATAACGTCTGCTGATTGTAAAATATGATGCCAGGTGAGATAATATTGCCAATTAGAGGGACACTGTGCCCAGTCTTCAGCCAACTCTTGTGAAGCTCCATGAGGTCATGCATGAATGGGCTCCAACAAAGAAGGCAAAGCGTCAATAAGGATGACTTTCTTCTATAGATTCACCTGCGATAAAGCACATTCCAATGACTAAGTACAGGATGGGTAGGTGCTGGAGTTTTCACATCCACGTAAAAATAATGTAGTATAGAAAAATCCAGTAAATGCCTAGTTTTCCACTGTTTCTTTTTAAAATTAGAGATAAGCAACAGGAAATCTGAGGCAGAAAACAAATACCCGGTATCTGTGGATATTTACTGTCATCCTGGGATGCTCTGCTCATGAGGTAATACTTTGTAGTACGGTGGGAAAAAAACCACGCATAAAATTACTTCCAGTCAGTTCTGAGGTAGGTCCTGAGTGACCAAAATCCCTGTTGTTTGAAACAAATCCAGATGACATTAGTTGTGAAGGCTGTGTTCTGATTCAGCACGGAATTTGTTTTTCCCAGTATGTGAGAGAGAAAACGTCCAGTCCAAAAAGGGAGATGTCAGCTTGTACGCAAATTCGCTCATCAGAGAGAAATGATGCCGCAAACATGCAAAGCGGAGAAGTGGGGTTAGCAACATGATAACTTTCTGTATTGCCTTGTGGACAAAACCATCTTTGAAGGATTAATAGCAAACTGAAAGCTCACTGGAAATCTCTCGCCTGTTTGTTTTGGCTTCCAGAGCCAATTTCTAAGTGTAATTACTAGCAGTTGAGAAACGGAGAGGATGAAAAAAATCTTGTGGTTAACGCACAGGGCGGTGGCTCAGGAGACCTAGGCTGATTTCTAACCTCTGTCACGGTCCAGTGTCACACAAGAAAAAGAGTCTTTAATTCATCTGCAGCTCGGATCTTTTCCTATAGCCACGGTGATGCTGCCCTTTGCCCACCCGGTGCCGGGGCTGGCAGCAGCACAGGCAGCAGGTCCGTACGCAGAGGTGCCTTGCACAGCGAGCCCTCTGTGGCCTCCTGATGCTAATGGAATTCAGACAGCGATAATGACGTATCCTTCTGTAAGGGTCCCCAGTGCTTCTATATAAGCCTTTCTGTAAGGATCCCCAGTGCTTCTATATAAGCCTCTCTTAACGGCAACGTACGGCTTCAGATGGGGAAAATCCAAAGTTCCTGTGCACAGATGCGCATCCTTTTAAGCCAGTGGATACACATGGATTTGTGCTCCACGAGAACAAGTGTCTTTATTAAGATACATGTTTGCTGGGCAGTGACAAATCTTTCTTTCAGAACACGGTGATTAAGATTTAATTTTATTCTGGATTATAGGCAGCTCTGCTTGCGAATCAGTCCTCATCCATGTTTGCTCACATATTGCCTGGAAATGAACGTTACTCTCCAACTGCTTAAGCAGCTTTGGATAAGAAATGATGGTTTCAGGAAGATTAGGAGCATAAGAAAGATCTCGGGGCTAAGAGGAAGTTAAGAGAAAGTCCCGTCACGGGTTCAGGAAGAAATGCTGCCACCTGTGAGGGTTTGAGGCTTCCACATCGCTTGGGAGTTGGAGAAAGTTGATGGGAAAAGGGTGGATTAGTCAAGGTGATGAATTTACAGATGGTGAGCGTGAAGACAGGCGTGTATACGTAAGTGTGTGTGTATACATATATAAATCATCAGCAGGAAAATTTTTAGGCTTCAATCTGCTGAGAGAAACAAATCAGCGGTTATGGTTCTGGGGGTTTTATTATATGGCAGCAACCAGGAGCATCACATGAAATGAAGTTATAGGTGTCATCTTAAACACAGAGGGGGATGAAGTCTGTCTTGCCCAGTTCAAGAGCTGAGCAAGGAAGAGAGACGGAGGGTTGGAGGAGAAGGGCAGAGCTGGGATGCAAATGTTTGCCTCTTTATACCCTGTTCATGCAGATCATATCTCCTCTAGTGTTTTCTTCATGGGTACATGCCTGTTCTGCCAGATAAAGCTATTTAAATACAACATACTATTATTTGTTCTTAAACAGATATGTTCATTCCCCCGCTGAGAGCGGTAGGAGGAGGGCAGCGTGGATATCCGATGAATAATTCACCCTCGCTGTAGTGACAGCTTTGATTTGTGAAACAACTTGGAATAAAATGTTGGTAATTTTTCATGGAAAAAATAGTGGACATAATTTTTGTGTGTCACAAAGAGAAAAGCAGAGAACTGAAATGCCTGGACATGCTATTATCTGAGTGCCAAAATCCCGGATGGATATAAAAGTTCATGTTTTCAATCAAAAGAAGTAATGTTACAATCATCCCTAATTAAATAGATTCTGCTTGTTTATTGTTTTCAAGTATCTGCAGCTCTGCTCATCAATTTTTCACTTGGCTGCCTTCTCACATTCAGTCTCTGTGCTGGTTTGATGTTTTGTTCTCTGGAGATTTCTTTCATAAATTTTTACTATTTCCTTGGAGAGATTTTATTATTATTATTATTATTATTATTATTATTATTATTATTATTATTATTATTATTATTATTATTATTATTATTATTTTATTATTCCAATTGAACCTTGTCACTGCTGTATGGTGTAGTGAGAGGAGAAAGCCAGGCAGTGGAAACTCCTTTAGCTGAATGATATGGAAAAACCCCTCTGGCTTCCTGTCAGCCAAAGAAGGTCGAATGCAGTCAGAGCTACAGCTCTGTCAGTGCAGCCTAAATCTGGTATTTAATATCGATCTCCAGCTTCATAAATACCATATTGACCACGGTGACATCAGTCCTGATATCAGCATGATGAAATACAACCAGGACATATAAAAATGACTTCATGCCGCCAGATTTGCTGACAGCGACCACTGGAACAAAACCAGAAGGGATCTTTTGTAAGTTTAATTAGTAATTAGTGATAACGTTTTGTTAGAGGAGCTCGGTAGGCTGGAGCAGTACTGCTTGCTTGCTGTCCAGCTGTCTATGCTGCGCTGCTCAGGCATGACGCTGAGGCGAGATGGAGAGGAGCAAAGCTGGACTGCCTCAGTGCCTGGGGTAGGGGGATATTGGAATTGGCGTTGCAGGCATTTAAAGCGGATTTTGTGCTCACCTCGGCTCCCTGGCTGCGGGGAGGAGGTTTGCTGAGCGTGCCCTGTGCCTGCTGCCCCGTGGCTCAGCCGATGGACCGCAGCCGATCTTCAGCTTTGGAGGAGATTTTTGGAGATTCATCTTTCTGTGATGGGTTGTAGCCCAACACTAAGCTCAGGGTAATAGAAAGGTTCCCAAGCAGCAGTGTTGGTACCCTGGTGTTGCGCACACATGGAAAGTCAGATTTAGACATGCCCGAGGCGCTGGGCACACTCCCCTGCAGAGGAATGGACCTGGGGTCTCCTGCCATCGCTGCCTTGGTCGATGCTGAGCCTGAGGATGTCCTTTCTGAATTTAATTAAAATCTAGAAGCAGCACCATTAAATCATACAAAGATCAACTGGAACATTTTGCAAAAGAGAGGGTTCTAAGTGACCATGGTGGTATTTAGGGAGATGGTTATGAGCTGACAAAAATTCACATGGTAACTATTTTTTAATAAAATGAAGGGGGAAGGAAGAGAACGATTCAGATTTTCCCTTGAAAATTTCACAAAATTACTTTTCACATACCTCAATTATCTCCACCTTCGTTTCATATACGAAAATCTGTGCCTACAGAATGAGTCAATAAAAGCCAATAAAATGAGAACAGTATGAGACAGATCTTTGGATTATATAAATAAAGCATGGCTGAGGTGACATCATTGGGGCAACAGTGATTTATACCAGCTGAGGATCTGGCCCATAAACTGGGAATAACTCTTTCTGTGCTGCGATTTATGCTCTCCAGTCATTGACTGCTTAGGAATAAGCCCTCTGTTATAAACAATCTGGGAAGTGAAGGCGGCAATTGTGTCTTAATGAGACCATGGTTCAAAGCACTGCCCTGTTACATTGACCCTTCTATAGATCAGAAAGTCTCCTTGATTTAATTACCTTACAGAACCCCAGACTAGACAGCTCCAAAACTCATTTATGCCCCGATCTTTTTTTTTTTTTTTTTTTTTTTTTTGGTGGGTGCACTTTATAGTGATTTACAGTTCAGCCAAGGGACTCTTCAGGCACCCGATGAGAATTGTTTAGGGGGGTTTGCAGTTTGTATGCAACTACATTTTTTTCTTCAGAAAAAAAAAAAAGAAACCCATTTTGAGACTACAAAGGTCTTGTCTCTTTTCCCAAGCACAAAGAATAAGCAGTCCTGCCTTTTAAGTCTAAAGGACGAAAAACTTCAAGGATAGAATTAGGAGAATTTAAATTAGAGGCAACACACTCCACGCGTTGGAAACGTTCCCATTTGAAAGTTCACAATTCAGTCTTGCACACAGCTTTCAGCAGATATTACAGGATTCTTCCACCAGGATTATCTCACCTTCAAGAAAATTTTTTTTCTTTTCTTTGAATCTGTGGTATAAAGCAGTGGAAATAATACGATGTTCCCTTCCACTCACAAGTGACTATTCTCTTTTGCCTGAGGATGTCTCACAGCCTCTACGCCCAACTATTACATCTGAATTTCTTCTGGAGCAATATTACCCTGCAACGAAATGTGCAGCAAACAGCCTTGGTTCCCCTGACGCTTCCCGGTGCTGCAGCCCACAGGATTTCAGCTGGCTGCTGGCAAGGAGGGATGCTCAGGGTCACCACAGCCCAAAGGGAGCGTAACCTCCCCCAGGGACCCCTGCCATCAACCCTGGGGTCACACAGCCCCCTGTGCCCAGAGCTGGCTGATGGCCACTGCACTCGCGTAGAACTTGTCTTTGTGCTATCAAAAGTCTTGATAAATATTCAATAAACACCAACCTCTCTGTGGAGCCTTTGGAAAAAAAATCTCTTCCTGAAGCTTTTCCCTCATCTCTGTGATTCAAAGATTTTTGTGTTATAGTTACCAAAAGTCCCTGCATGATGTAAAAGCCGAAATGCCGTTGTATTTTCATAATTTACTGCTGGTTTCCAGAGACTTTGCTTGGAAGACACAGTTCCCACTCACCTTTCTTCAAAACTCCATTCGGTGCATCATATGCCCTGATTTAGGATCTGCTTTTTCCTTTTTCACTAAATCTTTCTCTCTTGGTACCTACTCCTTGGCATTTTGCATCTCTTCCCTTGCTCTGACCACAGACAGTTGGAGTTTCAGCCTTCAGTGCCGTGGCCTGACCTTGGCACCACTGCTGGTGTCTGTCCCAGTCCCAGGGGGCTGAAAAGCAAGAGCCTGCTACAGAAACGAGTCAGGTCCTTCTGCCCTGGCCACGAGCACACTACCCCTGCTCAGCAAAGCGCCAGGTGTCATACGCTGTCATTAGTTAGCTCATGCCATTAATTATCACTAATGTTCAAACTGTAGCACACTACCTGTGCTCAGCAAAGCGCTGCGCCAGGTGTCATATTTATATACTGTCGTTAATTAGCTCATGCCATTAATTATCACTAATGTTCAAAATGTAGCAGAATTTTGAACAGAAAGTATCCCATATATTGGCATGTTTATACCCTGTGAATACACTTTTTTCTTCATTTTCAGGTCCCTTAAACAGAAACATATACTCCCTTAGGAATGAAGTCTCCTGGGCAAAGTTATAGTATATATTAAGAGAGGAACTTTAACCCATGCTGTAAGCCATATATTAATATTTAATAAGCCTCTGCCTTCTTTCCACACAAATAAAATATTATTGCTCTCTGAGCTGAAATATGTTTAAATGGAACAATGATTCCTATTTTTCCAAAACAAACAGTCTTCAAGTGAAGTTCTTCTGAAATTATTTGAGAGATGTTTTTGTGATCTGGCTGGGTGCCTAAAAATAATGCTGTAGATTGTAAGATCTGACAATACCAATAACGACACTGCCATAATTCAGCTTAAGCACCCTACCTGCTTCTGGGTACCAGGACTGCCTTTTTCTCCTTGATGTCTAGGACATCTTAACGCGTTCTAGTGGAACATTTAAACCTACAGTCGCAAGCTCCTCTGGAAAATACAGTCTCATATTTTTAGGACTGGGAAAGGACATAGGGAACATGTTTCTCCCTAGGAAAATGATAAGAAGTGTCTCTACTAATAGGAGAGGGGAAAAAAGAAAAGAGAATAATGTGACAATTGTAATGATCCTACTCGGTCATAAAACAAGTATGTTAATAGTGAAACACAATCACCCAACTGCGGAGCCGCTCTGACATCTGGACTGCATTAGAGGCGCTCGAAGGCGAGCCCGTTCTGTGCAGCGCTGCGGGGATGCTGCTGCGGGGATGCTGCCACGGGGATGCTGCTGCGCCCGGTGCTGTAGCAGGTGGATGCGCAGCCCCACTTGGAGTAAGCACGCTGCTCCCGTGCTCTTCCAGCCCAGCAGAACCAGTCCTGGGCCCCTCTTAAACTGGGGTTGCTGTTGAATCAGCCCTTAGCAGGATCCATAACCGACGCCAGTGCTTTCGGCAGTAGAACAGGTTTCCCTGGGAAGGTGTTCAGCCTGCAGTTAAAAGAAGGGACTGATTTCTGGGTGCCCCTGCACATGCATGGCTCCCCTGAATCGCAGGCTGGATCTAATTGTTGATCCAGTAAAATATTTCCTGCATTCTTGATGTTTTTCCTTTGCTTCGTTCAGCGCAATAAAAGGGGAGAAAGGAAAACAGACGTGGTTTAAAGCCTGGTGGCCAGTCGCAGGTGGCTAAGCCCAGGCTTAAGCAAGAACAACCTTTAGGCTGCTAAAATAGGTTTCTGCAGAGCTGTTTCAATAGTCGCGAGCCAGATTTCGGAGGCACTCTCTGGCCCTGTGTGCTGCACGGTCCTGCCAGGTCCACATCCAAATCCCAGGGCTGGATTGATGCTGCATCGTGTGGCACAGACGGGGTCTGCTGAAGTCACCTTGGGTCTGGGAACCAAACACCTGCAGGACACAGAGCTTACGTAGCTCAGACTTTGAAAGACCCTCTGCAACACTTACCAGTGTGGTGCTGGTCATTGTGGTGATAAAAGGACTGGGATCCTTAGGCGGTTCAGGTGGGGGACACTCAGTCAATGCAGCTACACTGCCTCACCAGCCGAGGGTCTGGCACCTGGCGAACGATTAGCGACACAGCCCCCAGAGGAGGAATTTGAAAAGGAAAATAGCTCCGTGTGAAAAGAAAAATGACACCAATAACAACATAACGAAGCTCTCCCACATATCAAATGGCTGAAATGGCTCCAAGCAAATCCTGTGCATTATCTGGCAAAATATGATTAAACTTATGCCTGTAAGCTCCTTAAGGGGACAGATATGGCGCATGGGGAGGTTATATATGCTTCAGGGTTTCCCTGTCTCTTTGCAGTCAGATTTTCAGCTTTCTTTCAGAGGTTACCGGCACGGGGTATCCTGGGGTTTGCACCTCTCCCTGCTGGGTGCTGCAGACCCGCTCCTGCCACACCTCCCTGGGCACGAGGGGTGAGTGGTCCCAAGGGATCCCACTGCTTCCCACCCAGCTGGGTGCCACACTGGCACGACCAAGAGCCAATCCAGATTGCTTTTTTTATACTACAAATTGGACAAGAGGAACAAAAGTCGTGGTGATGTACGCTATTGACAATGCGTCTGGGCTTTTGACTAATTGTAAATCAACATGACACAGTGGAGTTTCAGAAAGTGAGATTGGTTTCGGTGTTATTTCAGTAACCTGGTGGTTCTTTAAACATTAACCAAGCCCCACTGCATAGAACCAGAGATGCTAAGGGGAGAAAGCACTTCTTGCAGGACATCCCTTCCCCGTAATTTTTTGCTCGATATATTTAAGTGCTCTCCTTAGCCCAGTTTTCAGTGCTCCCAAGTGATGGGGGCTCCTATCCAGGCAGCAGCTGAGCAGTCCTGTTTATTTATAAGAATCAACCAGAGCCACACAAAAGGTTATGGCTACAGGCCAAATGTCTTTGACATCATAGCCTGTCATTAATGGCATAAATCCTCTGTGATTTCATTTCCCAGTCAGCTAACCAGCATCTATCACAGAGTATTTTAAAGGAAAAAAATGTCTAAACATTTACCTTCAAACCCCAAACAGATCATATCGTTCTATTTTGCCTTCCCAATATTAAATATATTCTCTTGCATATGGCATTTTTATTACAGGTTGCGACCAGTCACGGAGCTCGTTTCAGAAAGAGATATGTACAAAGAGAAGTTTTCTTATTGTTCCCTAAGGGGAAAAACAAAACCAGCATTTCATTTAACAAAACCTTTACTAACCATAATACTTTGCTGTTTTACTGGATTTTTGTTCTCCTGCTGGTGCACCAGATCTCTATCTGGTCACTCATTTTGAGGGAGAGAAAAAAATCAAAAGGTTGCTCTTTGTGCTACAGCCTCTGAAATGTGAGAACATTTAATGTGGACAGGCCAGAACAGTTTTCCTTCGGACCATGCCTATCCCTTCTTTTCCATAAAGTGATCATGGTTATGTGCAAAACATTAGCAAGTGACTCAGAGCGTGAAAGAACCAAACATGCACGTAATGCCTGAGTATTCTAGTTTAAAACCCCTTGGTATTTGAAGTCTGACTGACCTTGGTATATTGCTGGTGGACAATATGCTGCTTGATAATAAGCCTTGATATTTGACGAGTCATTGCAGATACGTTAGATTGGGCCTAAAAAGCACAAGAACAGTTTTCTGAACCAGGGTGGGTGCTAAACCTGCAGGGGTAAACTGGGAATTCTTCTACGCTTATATGCAAAAGCAGCCAGAGTCGGTTTTGATGTCACTTTTTTGCATATAAACCTGAAAGCGCTGAGATTAGTCCAGATGACAGCGTTTGAGAGCAAAAGAACCTGTCGGGGCTGTCTGCTGAATGCAACATACGTCCAGCTGTAATGCAAAGCGTAGCACTCGCTTATCAGCTCTCATCTGGAAAGCACCCTGTAAGGAGACGTTAATTATATGCAATTACAGATGAATTCTGAGATCCCAATGAATTCAAAGGAAAAAAACTTAGGATCAGATCAGGTCCATTTCACATCTGCTGCACAAAGGGCAGAATTACACAGGCAATTGGGTGCGTGGTGGTAGCGGTTAGGCAGAGGCAGCGAGCGTGAGCCCTCCTGATGCCAGTGCAAACTCCTGGAGGCTGTATTTTTTCAGTCCCTGATGCCTGTATGTCGCAGGGGAAGGAGCACCACGCAGCAAGCAGCCTGCCAAGGGGTCAGGGCAATGCAGCCAGGAGGCTGCCCCAGCCAGAGAAGGTACATGTGAATTTTCCCAATGGAGAAAATAACACGCAGGGGCACATGAGCAAGACTGGCTGGGCAAACGCAGTCTCCCAGCTCTCTCTGGCCACCCTGCAGCATTCAGAAGAGAAAGGACAGAGCTGAGGCTGGACGTTACAGCACGAACCCAAAGTTCCCATCTGAGCCATCACTCTTGCCTCCATCCCACGTTAACCCTGTACCCGAAAGCCCTCACCACCAACAAAGAATAACAAAAGGACCTCACGCATACCTTAGCAAATATAAATTAGATGTTTCCTTTTTTTGAGCTGTCTGGAATCTCAGGAGGCACCCGCAAGCAAATGCTACCCAGACGTGCAGACAGCACGGATGTGTCAGAGCACTCATGTGAGAGCCAAAGTTAAAATATGCCTGCAAAGCACCAGTAGCTTCATTCTTATGACTAACACATCCCAAAGGTGCCATAACATGCACTGATGCAATGAATTCTGGGGCGCTGGAAGGAGTACAGTGAGAGGAGGAGCCGGAGAGGAGAGTTTCTTAGGAAAGCCAGCAAGTTATTTTTCCACAATTTATCATCCTACTTTTACACTGCAAGTTAGCCTTTTCCTCCAACTGCAGGGATGAAAAGTCACACAAGCCCAGCATGAATTAAGACAGCCAAGAAAAAGAAAAGCAGCTTTCTCTGCTCCCCAGGGCATACATTATGCCTATTTGTTAACATTTTTTGATATGCGGAGGAGACAAACTTCAAGGAAGGAATGTGGTCATCTCCTATCTGAAACAAAATCTACCATGTTGGAACGGGCTGAACGTGTTTAGGGAGGAAGATGTGTTAGGGGCAGTAGGATATTTGAGCAGTAACGCTTACATTTTCAAGTGCAAATAATACAGCACTGCGCTGCCCTTGTGAGTAACAGGCACATAATGGACCCTTACAGTGCTGGTGGAAATAATCTGCACATCTGCACCCTGGCAGGAGAATAAGATGTGTGCCTGAGCGGAGCAGGAGGGAGGTCAGCAGCCAAAGGCAGACCCCCACTGCAGAAGCTCCCAGGGTTTATGTGCTCCTGTGGATGACGAGTTGGGTGTCAGCAAAACTCCATGAGCCTTTAGAGTAGATAAAGTCACCTGTAAAAGTGCTGGGCAGCTCAACGGCCATCGGCAGCAACCATCACCTGAAGCAATCTTTCCAGGGGCATGGAAATAATCTGTGGAAGGAAACCTGCAAGATTTGAAGTGTGTGGCATGAGGCTTTCAAGCCATACATAATTAATTATGTCTCAAACACATGCAAAGAATTTACATGTGTAACAAAATCTCCAAGTCTGAAAACCCAGAATATGAAAGACTGCGACTGTTTAATCATTTACTGTACCAGCAGTGTTGTCATTAAAAAGGCGCCGCGATGCGATTCTTGCAGCAGATGAAAAGGAGGGACAATACATGCAAATGCTGCTCGCATTCACTTTTCCTGCTCTCCCAGTGGTTTAATTTGTATCTGATGAGACCACAGTTTTAAGAAGGAGAATGGCACATTAGTCTCACTGGTAATACTGCTCAGGATGAAAGCACTCTCATTATTCGCACTGAAAGATCCAGATTTGCTTAAACAAGAACTGTCACAACATGCTGAGGTCCAGGGATTCCTAGGGGAGCTAGGCTGACATATCTGAAGCTGATTTGCATTAATTTATGAACCTTACATAGTCTGTTTGTCCAGTGGTTCTAAAGATGTTTAGTCAATGCATACCTTGAGTTAATTCAATAGAAAAACTGTCAGATAATACGTCAAGGGACAGGCAGAACAATTCTGGCAACCCCTCCTCACTAAGCACCAGGCGTAAAGAATGGCAGGATTTCATCACAGGAGTTAATGAGCTATAAATATTGAAAATACCGAGACGCTCCAACTACATTAAAATGTTGCAACTATAAAGGTAAATACCAAATCCACAAGAGTCCTTGAGATCAAAGCCTGGTGAAGAGTCACTGGGAGGAGAGAGAAAAGAAGGGGGAAAGAATGAGAAGGGCAGAAATAAATTCCTGAGCCTGCTGGGAGATAGCTTTGGAAAACTTGTGATAATGAGACAAATACAGCTCCAGTACTGGCTTTAATTAGGATAAGTCAGGGCTTCCCTAATTGCTTTTAATCCCCTTGGCTTCTTTGAAAACAGGAGTGCCCATGCAGAAGGCGTGCAGCTGGCGCTGGTGCCCGTGGCACGTGGAGGAGAGCTCCGTGTCCGCAGCCTCCGTACCCCACTGGTGCTCTCAGAGGCAATTTCCCAGACGGAATCAGATTTGCAGGCTGGCCAGACACACAGCAGAGAAGGGAGGCCAAGGACACCACGATCTGCAAGAGCACCTGTCTCCATCAGCACAGCCTTTGCAAAGCAAGGTGCAGGTGACATTGTGCCTTCCTCAACGGAATTCATTGCTTCCCTTTTCCAGATGTTGCTGTTAGCATCACCCCCAAGCCCTGCAGATAGGCATCCTTCAGGTGGAGCTCCTGAGCGTGCTGTGAAGAGCAAACGGAGCATTTTTGCACTCCATTTGCTTTGAAATGCAGTCTGGGCATTTGAGCTGCTCCATACCTTTATTCACATTATTTTTCCTCTAAAGCTTTTTTTTTTTCCTTCAGTTAGCTGCTGGGCTTCTTATTAGAGCATAGACATTTCTTGCCAAACTCTCTTGCAGAAGGAAGAATGGAATTCCCTCCATTTCCATCTGTAGATCACAGAGGTATCCTGAGTCAACTGCAGGCAGCCAAAGCTCTCTTGCCTAAGGTGTAAACAGAGAAAATACCAACTTTTGATCTGCTTCTACCTTTCCAGCAAAAGTGAAGTCAGTGCAAGTATCAACATGGGAAAAGGAAAAAAAAATATTTGCTGCTCTGTCTTGCATTCTGTGTGTGCATGCAAAGGACGCACCCAGAAATACAGGGGTAAAGATGGAAATGCGTTGGTTAAAAGTAGATATTCATACTTCCTCAGAGCTAACAGCTGTTGCAGCACTACCAAACTATCAAGCTGCAGCAAGGCTTTTACCACCCCATACCAGCCCCCTCATGCCTCAGCACCACCACCAGTCCCATACAAGGTTCCAAAAGTTCATCTACTGTCTGTGCTGTTTCTTCATCCTCTTCAGGTCAGTCCACCCTGCTGCTTGCCTCTGCTGCATCCAGGTTCTTCCTTCTCCTGGCTCCTCTTCCAGCCAGCCTCTCCTCATCCGGGCCCCCTTCT